>JAUCNO010001767.1:43572-82370 GCA_032353835.1 Enteromius viviparus
ATATATATATATATATATATATATATATATATATATATATATATATATACATAATTTATTATTCTAAACCCATATGCAAGCTTAGTCTGCAGAGCTGTAATCTTTAATGGCAACACACTAAATATTAAATGCAAGAATATGACTACAGTCGAGCACCTGCCTGTTTAATTGGCAAACTATACTTCGTACTATACCTCTGGTCATTGCTTACAGGAGTAAGCAGGAGATCTTATTTTGATCAGAGAATAATAATAAGCTTCTCGTATTTCTGCGCTTTAGACTCATATCTTTTGTGCCATCCATTAGTGCTGTTAGGGGTAATTATCATGACTATATGAAAGGTTGAACTGATACCAGGACCTTTTTGAATGGCACTTCATCAAAGTCCAGGCCACACTGTAATGGAGCTCTCTTTCTCAGACTTCACACAGACCGCAGCTCTTTCTTTGACCCACCATGTAAGAGGATGCTTGTCTGAAGGATGTGGGTCAAGTGAGCACCACCCAGATGATACCACCAGGCTAAGTGGAGGTTAAGATCTATTTCCTGTCCGGTCTTTGACTTAGTAGATATTCACTGTTGGAACAACACAACTTGCATTTTCTTTGTGGTGAAAATATGTGAAAATGGCTGAGTAAATCAAAGAGGTAAATGCACCTCAGGGACATGTGATATTTGAAATAGCATTCTATCATAACACACACATCAGTTTTGCAGCATAGTGGCATACCAGAAGTCTCAACCCATTGGAAATATAAGCTTCTACATACATTTCTGCAACCTCCTAATTATGTACCATACTGCACATTTCTTCGCAGTTTCAAAGTAAAATGTCGCCAGGCAGTGGTGCTAAAACATACGTTTAATATGTATCCGTTGCACGTTTGTATTAGTTATAAATGTGTAGAATGTTAAAAATGTTTTAAAGCCATAACAAAACATCCTGCAACTAATTGTGTAAAAACTAGCCTTTATTAATCAAAAATGTATCTGTAAATCCTACTTTTGTGTGAAAAGGAATAAAAGTTGTGGGAGTTTTACTGCCTCTAGTGTTCATTTTTTAACTGAATACTGCAGCGATTAATATGTATAAATACGTATTTTAGGTTTTGTAGAAATGTATGAAGAGGCACATATGTCTAATGAGCCTAGATTGACAAATCTTGGGGCACTGCCACAAACCGTGAGATGAGGCCCCACCAATAAGTTATCACATCAAATGCAATCCTTTGCAGAAAAAGTGTAAACATATTTATTCATGCTAATTTGTTACAGCACATGCAGTATACAAAGTGGTCTAAATAAGCCAATTTCACCATACTAATATAAAATACTATATTTTTATACAGGACACAGTATGCAAATTTTCTTTAATTCCATGATACCCTGCTGCTGTGATGAAGAAGCACTGGAGGCATCGGAATCCATTTGCTAGCTTTATTTAAACAGAGTAGTCATACAGGCAGAGATCGGTACATGGGCAGACAGGTTTGTAGGAGACCAGGCAGTAATCATAATCGAGAGACAGGCAAAAGGTTCAGGGCAGGCAGCAGAGTTCAATAATCCAGATAACAGGCAAAACAGGTTCTGGGCATTGACCCATGACCATTCCTCAGGTCCGCACCCCTCCCAGTCGATTAGGTATTGAAGTATCCTGCCTCGGCGTCTGGAGTCCAGGATCTCGTTGACCTGATAGATGTTTTCCAGTTTTTCGGCAAGGGGAGGGGCCTCCTGTGTCGCGGCCTCGTCTAGGCCCCTCTCTCTGGTGGGTTCTGCAGCGGTCTTAAGCAAAGAGATGTAGAACGTGGGTGAGATACTGTAAGTGGCAGGTAAGTTGGGCGGAGCACGCTGAAAACTCCCTGCGTAAACCCTCAACACACCTGACTCCATTTCAGTATATTCTGGGATCTATACGAAATCTATACGAAACAGGAGTTATTTGTCTTTGGATTTGAAAAGGACCCATGTACCTGGGACTTAATTTTCAGCAGGGCAGATGTAATCTGAGGTCTCTGGTGGAGAGCCAAACCCATTGTCAGGGCTCATAGGGTGGGTTGGGACAGCGTCGTCGATTGGCCTGGGCAGTGACTCTTTGGATAGCTCTCTGCAGGTTAGTATGCGCGGCATCCCAGGTTTGTTCACTGCGATGAAGCCAGTGGTCACCGGGCGGGAGGGTAGGTCACAGGGTTCTCCTGACCATGGGAAGAGTGGAGGTTGAAATCCCAGAATATACTGAAACGGAGTCAGGTGTGTTGAGGGTTTACGCAGGGAGTTTTTAGCGTGCTCCGGCCAAATCAAGTACTGGCTCTAATCCTCCTGGTTGTTATGGCAATAAGTCCTTTAAAAGCGAATGAGCTCCTGGTTCATACGTTCCGCCTGGCCGTTAGATTCAGGATGGTATCGGGAGGTAACGCTTATGTTGATGTTCATTTGTGTACAAAACTCTTTCCATACCCTGGATGTCAATTGTGGCCCTCGATCAGAGACTATATCCTCAGACAAGCCATATCGAAACACCTGTTCCATCATAATCTGAGCCGTCTCCCTGGCAGTAGGTAGCTTAATCAAGGGTATTAGTCCGACAGTCCTTGGAGAAGTGGTCAGCAATGGTCAAGATGGTAGTGTACTGGTTGGATGGAGGTAAGTCTGTGACGAAATCCATTGCGATATGGGACCAAGGTCGCCGGGGTAAAGGTAAGGGCTGAAGAAGACCGGCTGGTCGTTGACGTGAAGACTTGGATACTTGGCAGATGGAGCAGGTGTTAACAAAGTGAGTGACTTCGGTTGACAGTTGGGGCCACCAGAACCGGTTGGTTATGAGTTCGGTTGTGGCCAGCGTTGGGGGTGTCATGCACAAGGTGTTCTTAGGGTTCGGGGAACATAAATCTTGTCATGAGGACATTCAGCAGGTATGGGGTCTGTAATTTGGGCCTCCGTGATCTCTCTGATTATATCCCACTTGACTGGTGCGATGATCATAGTAGGAGGTAAGATGGGTTCAGGTAGGCTGGTGGTGGTGGTACTGTCAAACTGCCAGGATAGTGCATCAGCCTTCACATTCTTTGATCCCGGTCTGTACGTGATTTGAAAATTGAAACGTGAGAAGAACAGGGACCAACAAGCCTGTCTGGCGTTAAGTCTCTTGGCTGAACATAAGTACTCAAGGTTACGATGATCTGTTTAGACTCTTCCATCCAGTGCCTCCACTCCTCAAGTGCTGCCTTAAGTGCCAGTAGTTCCCTGTTGCCCACATCATAGTTCTGCTCTGCTTGTGTGAGTTTTCTGGTGTGGAAGGCACAGGGATCCCAGGCCGGTGTTGGAGGCGTCCACCTCAACCACAAACTGTTTTTTAGGATCGGGGTGACGAAGGATGAAAGCGGTGGAGAATCTGTTCTTGAGCTCTTGAAAAGCCTTTTCACTCTCGGAGTCCCAAGGTAGGCGTTTGGTTCCCTTTTTGGTCATTGAGGTAAGGGGTGAAGCAACCTTACAGAAGTTTCTGTTGAAACGTCTATAAAAATTAGCTAATCCCAAGAATCGCTGGAGTTCTTTCAGGTTCTGAGGTTTTGGCCAATCGACAACAGCAGCGACTTTTTTGTCATCCATAGTCACCCCTGCGGCACTGATGACATAGCCCAAGAATGCTATTTTAGTTTGATGGAACTCACATTTGGCTAACTTGGCAAAAAGTCTGTGGGTAATGAGTCTCTCAAGCACGGTACGGATGTGCTGAACATGGGTCTCAGGATCTTTGGAATAAATCAGGATATCATCAATGTACACTATGATGAAATGATTGAGTAGATCTCTGAATATGTCGTTCACCAGGGCCTGGAACACAGAGGGGCTATTGGAAAGCCCGAAGGGCACCATCAAATATTCATAGTGCCCGTTGGTGGTTGAAAAAGCAGTTTTCCACTCGTCTCCTTAACGAATTCTAATCAGGTTTTAAGCAATGCGCAGGTCAAGCTTGGTGAAGAGGCGAGCTGAACGGAGCTGTTCTAAGGCTGCAGGAACCAAAGGTAAGGGATACCTGAATTTTACTGTTATCTCGTTCAAGGCCCGGTAATCTATGCAAGGTCTTAGTCCACCGTCCTTTTTCTTTACAAAGAAGAAGCCTGCCGATGCCGGAGATGTGGATGGTCATATGAACCCCTTAGCGAGTTCTTCTTATATAAAGAGATTCATACTTTCAGTCTCTGGCTGGGACAACGGGAATACACGGCCCTTGGGAAGTACAGTTCCAGGTAAGAGGTCTATGGCGCAGTCAGTAGGTCTTTGTGGTGATAGTTGAGTGGCCTCCTCCTTGCTGAAAGCTCTTTGCAGATCGTGATATTGCTTGGGTAGGTCCTGAAGTTCAGGTGTTTCCTCCGAAGTGGTGACGACGCTGTGGACTGATCGTTTCATTTGGTGAAGGCAGTGGTTATAACAGAAAGTGGACCATTGGGTAATCTGATGAGTAGACCAGGCGATTGAGGGGTCATTGTTCCAACCAGGGCAGGCCTAGGATGACGGGGTGCTCAGGTGAGGTGATGACCAGGAAGTGAATTCTCTTGGTGTGCAGTGAGCTGGTGAGATGTGTGAGCGGGGGGTTCAGGTGGTGATCCTTCCGGACCTTATGGGTCGCCCGTCGAGGGCTGCAACAGCCATGGTGGGAGAACAAGAAAGGGGAGGAAGTGAGTTCTTAACAGCAAACTCTTCATCGATAAAATTTCCTGCTGTCCCTGAGTCAATAAATGCTTTAGCATTGATTCTCTGGCCCTGATATACAATGCTCACATCAATTTTTATGGCAGAAACCAAAGAAACTGCACTCAACCGATAAGTCATGGAGCATGGAGGCCGGACCGGACAACTGGCTCGGAGGTGACCCGCTTCTCCGCAGTACATACATAGATTATTGGTGCGGCGTCTCTCTCGTTCCTCTGTGGTGAGGTGCGTGACTCCAATCTGCATTGGTAAACTCCGCAGCGGACTCGGAACCTTGTATTAAGGCCAGAAACTCATCTTTGGCGTTTCGACCATCGGCGGATGAAACTTTGGTAAGATGGAAACGTCATGTTCCGGCCCCTCCAGAGAGCCGTAACCCACTCCAGCACCTTTCCAGTGAGCAACGAGCAGACGAGCGACACCTTGCTATCATCCAAGGCAAAACAGCTGGGTTGTTGCTTCATATAAAGCTCGCATTGTAATAAAAAACCTTTACACTTGCCTGGGGAGTCGTTGTATTTTTCGGGAAGTGCAAGTTGTGCAGGGTTAATAAGGGTGGTAGCCGGTGGCGGAGGACGCGGTGTTGGCGGGCTGACGGGTTGACTTGGTGTGACTGAGAGTGTCAGCTGAGTTCATTTTACCAACTGTTGCTGATGGGTAGCTTGTACAGTGGCTTGATGGCTCACCTCATTGATAACTTGTACCAAAGCTGCTGGATCCTGTGTTGACGAAGTCTTCTGTGATAAAGAAGCACTGGAGGCGTTTGCTGCTGTGAGCCAGAGAGCAACACAGAGGCGCGATTGGTGACAGCTGCATTTGACCAGTGGCATGTTTTGAACATTGAATCCCACAACACAATGCCACAGTTTGACTTCCTCTTTCCAGTGTATCATGGTTGTCACATGTGATGTAGTTTCACATATATTTAAATAAATTAGGTAATTAAATAGTTTAGTTGCATGCAGTGAATAATAAACATTAAGAGTCCAAACATGCTAATAAAGTCTTCACAAAGAAAGACAAAAAACCAGAACAACTAAGACAGAGACCTACAGATAAGAAAATGAAATTAAGGAGAAGATAAAAAACTTAAATGGAGAAATGTAGATTAACTTACAAAACTAAAATACCCAATATTTAGGTTACCTTATTTTCAGGTCTTTCGTCATTAAAATAAGCGCATGTTTTGACAATGACAAAGTTTCAGAAGGAACACTGGACGAATTAATCACAGCCGACATTGCATCAGCTAATCAATCTCCTCGTTATGAATACCCAATCAAATCTTTCCTTATCACTATAAATAACCATATTTCTCTTTCATTTGCATCTCGCTTTTGCAAAAACCCTCCCCTCCTTCTCCCCTCCTTCTTAGCCCCACGATTTCTTTTCAGGGGGGCAGTCAGAGATCAAGCCAGACCAAGATCTAAAATGAGAAATTTTACAAGCATTCATTTATGTGATATTTTCATTACAAAATACAATATCAGTGTGTCAAATTCAGAGTTCCAAAATATTACATTGACGACCTTGACAGGCTAAAACATGGAAGGAAGAAGACGAAAAAAAAGTGGAATTATATAAAGGAATTCTGGAGACCTTAAGAAAAATAAAAAAATTAATGAGACTATTGAAACTATGTATATCTATATTTGTATCCTCTCGAGGGGTCTTAAGACCAGGAAGAAAAAAAAGATTGCATCAAGAGACAAAAGTCACGTAGAACCAAGTGCAAAATTTTGATTTTACCAAGTGCAAAATATATCTGGATAAAAAATTTTGTTGGCCCTGCAACATTGTGATTATCCAGCCAGGTTTGAAGAATATTTTATAGTTTTTGTGAAGTTCAGCTTTACAGTCCTTACTCATACAGTGTGGAGATATATAATCAAGACTTATTATTTTTCTATAATTTTCCAGGGTCAACAAAATATGTTAACCTCTAACTCAGCAAAACCAGAATGTGCCAAAAGTCAAGTAAATGTGTAAGTTAACACTTCAAAAACACTAGGTTACAATCAGTAAGAACCAGCCCTCTGGGGAACATTTGGCTGCATGCTTTGATGCTTAAACTTGCCTCTTTTGCATTCCTGAACAAGCAGATGGGCTGCCTAGCCCTGTCCAAACCTTGTATTGACCCCTGCTCATGATGACCTTCAGTGGAGGATTTAGGTAATCCAGCGAGTGGATGGTTTCACTCACGAAAGTGTCTGACCCATATTCACTGCCTGCAATCCCTTTGTTCCTAAGATCCTGATCTAATCCTTTGTGTCCATTTCTAGTGGGCATCAAATACACTTACATGTGTAACAAAGAATTGCAGGTTTAACTACAGTTAGCTAAAGACCTTTAGCATATTCCAAATAATCAAAATCCCATTGTAGCAAGAACCCAGAGAGATGAGAGATTATCTCCAAAAGCTTAAAGTGTGACATCACAATACAGCTCCACTTCAAGCTAAAAATATTTGCTCAAAATGGACTCAAAAGGAAAAGGAAGATATGCAAGGCTTGGCAGCACTACACACAGAACAGTCTCAACTAATTTATATCCCCCTTGAAACATAGGAGCCACTCAGACAACAGTTTCTTCTTAATATGCATTGAGGAATTTTTTGTTGGCAACCAGGAGTGGTGTAGCAGTTTTACATTTTCATCTGCTTTTCTCGTGCCAGTGAATCCCTTTGTGGTACCATTGTGCACCTCTGACATAATCCTTGTAATGAAAGGTGATAAAAGTTGAGAGAATGTGAACTGCTTCCTACAGTTTGCCCATCAGACATCCAGGCAACGAGAGCCCGGGATGAAGTGGAAAGACATGGGAAACTCAATCCCTGCAGAGTCAATCAAGATGCATTTAAAAAGCAATTTGAGACTGCCAACTTCACCTCGTCATCACAACTCTTGATCTCAAGACGACAAATTCAGTCTTCCAGTCTCTCAGAGAGGTCTGTAGGCTAAACATTGGACATCTATTTTGCTCAACTCTCAAAATGCATCACAGGTCCGAGCCGACTGCAGCGAAACAAGTCTTCTCTTGTGGACAACCACAACCAGACCTCTTAATCAAACACTTTGGTAGGTGCTGAAGACATTTTAGCAGCAACCACGATTGCGTATTTTCACTATGGCACCACTAATGGATGGATAAAGCTACACTGGTGCAAGACTTCTAGGAGGACACCAAAGGCAGATGTAAAAAGCATTCTGTGTCCCACAGGCAGTCATACCATTTGGGGTGACTTCAGTGTAAATATAGCTCAGGAGGGGTGTGAAGACAGAAGCGGTGTGGAGTTTGAGTGTGAAAAGGGGCCTTGGAAGGGGTGCACATGGTGAATGCTGCACAAGGGCAAGTAAAGTGCAGCATATGGAGTCAGGGGCCTCTGCTACATCTCTCACCCGTTCCATGTCAGCACTTCATGGTCTACACATGCTGTGCATACTCTCATTGTCAGTTCAGAGCACTCTGGACTATTAATAAGCTCTGCAGCAGAAAAAAAGAAAAAATATTGATTGTTACAATAATGGACGAAGTGTCACACCGCACCAGCAAGATTTTAAAGAAAGGGCCCAAATCAATTGAAGTCAATGGATTTTCTTAAATGAAAGAACAGTTTCTTAAAGAAAACTGTGATGGACAGTATATAAAAATTATTTGATTTTGCTTTCCACCCATGAACACCTCTTCTTTTTAACAAACAATGAAAGTGGCCCTTTCCCAACTGGCATACTTAATGTGGACTCGTGAGCTGCATCTGAAATCGTAAAAATAGATAGATATAGATATTCCCTACTATATAGCATAAAATGTACAGCATTCATATACAGCAGTGACGTTCTGTCCATATAAGCTCTGCACACCATGGAGAATGAGTTTGCTGTTTATTTAATGTAAACATGATTTAAAGTTGTTCCTTTGTCATTTCAGATGTAATTTAAAGCTTAATAAAGTGTTGGCAATAAGAACATTAAATTGACAAATAACGACAACAAAACAAAACAAAACTAACTCAACTAAATAAAAAATAAATAAATAAATAAAAATGACAGATATATAGATAGATAGACAGATATATGAACATTCATAATATTAAAATTGTATTTTTAGGCTACCTTCTTTTCCTGTATGTCCTACTTTGTAATTCTTTCTGGGATTATATTGTTGTTTGCAATGTTAGCTGACAATATTTTAAAGATATTAATCTTTTAGTTATTTTGCATGGTCTTTTTTAATTGGAGTAGTGTCATCTACTCCAGTAGAGTCCAGGGGCCTGTACCATGAAGCCGGATTAGCTGGCTAGCCAGGTAAGTTTAAGTTTAGTTTGCACCAATTCTGGGTTTTAGGTACCATGAAATTGGCTTTTAGCAGTGTTCATCGCCATAGTAACTTGTGCTGCACGGCTAACCTGCACCAGGGCAGGTTATGTTCTGGGTTTGAGAGCTCAAAACAGAATTTGACCAATCAGCTTGCAGCAAGGTGGCACGTCTGATGCAATAAAACCACTCCTCCTGCTTCTCTTACTCCTTGTAAAGGACGCTACATAGTAAAACATTGTTTGATGATAAAATCCTCCATTTTTTTTTTTTTTAATTTTAGATTATTTTTTAATTACTTTATTATTTATATAATTATTATCTCCTTAATGTATTACACTAGCTAGTTTAGTTTAGTAATAATAAGGCTTTTCATTGATTAAATATATAATCATAGATAATACGCAGTATAAATAAGTAAACATGACTACATGTTTACGTGTTTTTACCTATAGTTATTTTAGAGTTATACTTATATTATAATATTATCATCTTTTTAAAGTAACTTTAGAGCTTACTTGCAATTTCTTTTTTTTCTTTTTTTAAGTTTTCCTCTTTCATTAAAAGATTGTTTCATCTTGCTTTGTAAATGTGTTTAAATTCCTCATTGTTCAATTTTTTTATCTTTGGTAGTGAATTTAAGTCGCTCACGAAAAGTGAAAAAATTTAAAAGCATGTGATTGGCTGCTCATTGCTGATGTCACACTTTCATGGGCACGTGCTACATTAACTCAGGATCAAGTCTGGGTCAACAAAGAAAGTTGATGAGCTTCATCATGGTACCAATAATGCCTGATTGCATCGGTTTGGATTTGTCAACCAAAAACAAATCCTCTAACTCTGAGTTTGTTCATCTAAATTCATGGTACAGGCCCCGGGTGTGTGTTGTTCCCCCAGCTAAACAAATTTTTCATTGTGAAATACTGCTTGTTACATTGCAGCTATATACAGTGAAAAGGCCACAGACACTGTGAAGATACATTTCTATGTTGCTGATTTCCTGAAGGCAGTATTCATGATACTTCAAGCAGTTTCTCTTGCTAAGGAATTTAGAGCTTTGTGTAGCATGGACAGATTTAACAGATTAAGGATGCAAAAGAGCTGAGCGTTAGAAAAGATCAACTTTCCTTGCAGTAAGATGTACTGTAAATTCAGACACATTTATATTTGAAACAGAAAAGTAAAATTCAAATGTTCATGAGGTGAGATTGTTCCCCCTGTCTTCGCCCCGAGAGATGGCAATGCTGGCTGAAAGAGATTCCTTATCGGTCTCTCTTCCACTAGTCTCGTGGGAGCACAGGCGGAGCGGCTGCTGGGTGGTTGGTGGTGGCTGTAGGAGGAACAGGGTCCGGGCGGAGGTAGTTGGAAGAATCCAAAGACATCTTGTCAAGCGCAATGCTTAGAACGAGATGCGGAAGGGAAAGAGATGGGCGTATTTATTGTGAAGATGCTTAGACTGAATGGGCTAATTAGATGATTAGAAAGTTATTCGAATGCGCTCCTCCTGATATTAGTTTGCAACATCACGTCTAGTATTGTTTGTCTCACCCTCCTGCTATGTGTGTGTTCCTGCCTGTTCTGCGTACTTCTTTTTTTGGATAAATAAAGACTGTTGACAGTGCATCTCATATGTCTCTGCAGTTCATCTCCCCATCTTGTCCACAGTAGCAGAGACTCCTTTCTTTCTTTCTTTCTTTATTAATCCATCCATCTATCCAAAATCTCTGCAATGTAAAATAACTTTTCAATGGTACTTAATTTACGGTCTGTGAAACTTTACACAGGGCATATTGAATCCGATTTTACGCCACAGGATTCCTGTCTGATTTCACCAGCCAAGGATTACCTCAGTCTAAGCATTACGGACACTCTGACATGAGATTTTTGTTTCAGTGGAAAGATGCTTGTATAATTGACAGTGTTTTTTGAAGTATTGACAAGAGGTTTAGATGGTGTGACGGTTTGACTGTTACAACTCTGTAAAGGTTAAATAATTCCACCCTGTTCAGGGCATACCCAAGACCTTTTCATGAAGCATGTTCTGCCTGTAATCCAGGTTCACAAGGTTCCTGCAATTTCCTGTAAAGATCATTTTACCGAGTTAGATGTTTACATGGCATTATTCAGGTTTATGCATCTACTGCTTTAGAGGATTCATTCACAAGTGATTTAACTTTTTGGACTGAGTGGAAACATTCACTTCACATCACATTGTCTTATTTATGTATACCTTTTTGCAAGAAAAAAAAAGACAGCAACATCATTTACATATGCAAAATAATTTTATGCCTATAGTCAAATGAACTACAAGGCCTTTGGGAACAAGAACAATGCTAAAAACTGAAATTTGTAGAAATAAGCAAGTAGGATCTGTGGCAGATTTTGGAAGAGGTGGAACTTAAAAAAAATAAAAATAATTGAAACACAATGATGACCTGGTAGTTTTCAAACATAAAATGCTAGTATAAACATAAACCTAGTGCTTCCTCAGGTTTGTATGTTTCTGCGTAAGCTATTTGGGAAAATTTACATTTATATTTACATTCATTTTTACATCAGTGTTGGCGAAACTACATAAACACATTAACCCATAACATGTTCGTATAATATTGATCAAACAAAACCTGTTATAGGATAAGTACAGAGCAGAAGATGTAGAATTGGCAAGGAGTGGTAAAGATTTAATAAATTGCAATATGAAAACCTAATGCTAATATTAGTAGCTTCATGTCATCTAGAAACTGATCTCCTCATCTCAGACCAGATGCAGGTAAGTGTGATTTCAGATAGGTCTGACAGGCAGCCCTCAGGAAACAACAATATGCAAATATCTGTTAATCTTGAAGATGGAAAGTCTGTAGAAGATGGAAAAGAAAAACACATTCAAACAAAAAGACATGCAGTACTACAGATAAAGACTGGGAAAAGTCACAGTTTCTGCAGTACAGTCCTATGATTTGTGATGTTTGTAAATTTGTTATGGGATGTAATGCAATAGCTGAATCCACCAAATTGTGTATCAACTGAGTTAGAAAGATCATTAAAAAAACAAACAAAAACAGTTTTCCTGAACTACAGTAAGGTTTGTATTTGCTTTTTTTATATTCAAATTCAGTGCATTGGCCAAGTATGCATAACATACAGGATATTTACTGCTGGTATAGGGTGTCCCACACGTAAACTAACAAACAAACAGCCAATAGCTATTATTTTCATTCTCATTCTCTTTTGCTAAAATGTGTTTTGTTTAAAAATTTTAAATAATTATTATATTATATATAATTATTTTTTTGTTTGTTTTTTTCCTCACGTTTTTCCAGCTCCAGTCAGGAGGAAAAGTGGGAGGAGAAATAAAATCACATGGTTCTGATGTAAAGTTAAAGATGTCTTTTTCTGGAAGTAGTTCATTTAAACCTTCTCCAACGAAAGCAGAAAGACATGTCTGAAATAAAGAGGGTTTTCTACAAGAGTCTGTCACTTTTACTGGGTAAGTCAAACATACTATCTATTTAATATCTTAGTGATGCATCGCTAGCTTTATCTTTCCAAGACAATACAGAATGTATTGTTCTTAATATTAATGTTACATAAACCAGTGTTTCCCAACCTGTTTTTAGCCACGGCACAGTTTTAACAATAATAGTAAGAGTAATAATAATAATAATTAATAAATAAATCCTACAGCATACCACTGAAATGCTGGAAATTGGATATTATATTAAAACTAATACTCATATTTAATGTGAAACTTGAGGTTAAGTCATGCTCTGTAGAAACACAAGGTAATAGGCAGCTTTATGTCGTTGGCGATGATAAAACAAATTTACATATCATTGGTTGGCTTCAGACCGCCTCCACCAGGGCTATACATGACTCTACTTTCACGTAGCTATAAGAGTAGAGCATGATGCTAGCACCTGCGAGGTAATGGGTTTGAATTTCTGGAAAAGGAAAAAGTATTAATGTAAATAGGATTGAAGTTGTTTTACACGTTTCAGACCCCGCTGTAGCATTCATTGTTAAACTGTATTTTTCGAATCTTGAGGGTCTTGAGACTGCTTTTGCTGGGGTAGAGCAAAATCAGAGTCCTGCTATCAAACTTTGAATCAGTAACTATCCAGGGTCACCTCAAATACATAAGTTTATGTTTTGCAAAAAACATGGTTTCAAGAGAATTGTGTACGCAGTAATCACCCACGGCTTGTAGCCGATTCCTAATCAAGTACGCCCAATCACATTCACCCTCTTTTACTATAAAATATCCCAGTTTCTATGTTCCCACATCTCGCTTTGATCACCCCTCCTCCTCCCCTTTCTCCTCCTTCATTTCCTTTTTTCACGTCAGGGGGGCAGACGGCGAACGGGCCAAACGCAGAACCCTCACACTCACCCTCGCTAGAATTCTTTTCCCTAGGGTTCGGAGTCCGCCGTTTTTCCGGCTCGCTCCCCAGACAGCTCGCCAAATTTACACTTACTAATTCTCTTACCAGGAAACGAGAACTCTTGAACCTTATTAATTATTACTATCAGTATTGTTAATATTTATAAGCTTATTAACAATTTTGCTTATAATAAATTACTATTTACAGACAAGCAGAACAGTTTAAATTGCTTGTTAAGCCCCGAAAGAAAGAAAATGCTTAATGTGGCCTAATAGATGTAAAAGGCCAAATTCGGTAAGAAGCTATAGACAAAAATGATTGAATATAAGTTTACTCAAAGAAAAAAGTATTTAAATTGAGCATCATTCTGTGTTTCTCATTTAAAGGGTTTTTCTCAATTCAAACGAAGGCAGGAAGAGAAGGTGAGATTTTGTTTCTATTCAACACTATTGCATCTTTTCTTCAGTGAGTTGCTGTTAAACATTTGTCGGCCTCTGAAATGTAAATATTATAGAAACATAATTAAATCTCATAAACTTCAAATTATTACGTACACTTGATTCCACTTTGAATAATTATGATAAGTATTCCCGATATGCGTACTAATTTAAAGAGAGAAAGAGAGAGAGAGCGGATCACCTTTCAAAGTTAAGATATTTTGATATTTTATTTTATCTTTGGGCTGATTCAATGCTCAATAGAATCAATAGAAAGCTCAAAATAACAGCATTTATTTGAATGCTATTACAATAAATTTTAATGCATCCTTTAGAAAATACATTTATGAATTTTTAGTGACCCCGACCATTTTTATAATACTCATTATTTTAATGCAGCCTCATTTTCTTTTCTTTTTTAAAATTCTGTTCTGAATAGAAATAAACAATTGTAATTGAAAGTTAATTTTATTCCTATAAACATATTTCAGTGAACATAGCAACATGGGGCACAGCCGTTCAGTCCACTACTGTTGCTGACTGGTATGCCTCAAACGCTCTGGATGGGTCGAGCTCTTCCTGTACTCATACTACTTTACAAACTGAGCCGTGGTGGACTCTGGACCTGATGAAGACGTACAGCGTGAACAGAGTGACTATCACTAACAGAGCCGACTGCTGTTCAGAGAGGATAAACGGGGCAGAGATTCGGATTGGAAACAACTCTTTAGATCTTTTCAGCAATCCAGTGTGAGTCTCTCTGATATACTCTTATATATACTGTAGCTACAGAATCTGAGATATATAAATAATGCTCATTTGTGTGACAAATAAAAATGTAAAAAATATGCAAGCCATCTATATATTTTAGGGTACAATGGGGCTAAAGGTTAAAACATGTTAATATAAACTTATATATTTTAAAATACAGAAACTAAATAATTTTGAAAAGTAAATATTCTGATAGTTTTGAAGGAGATACAATAATAATTATATATATGTTTACAGTAGTAACAACAAATGATATCATGTTTTTAAATATGATGGGTTCATTCTGAACATGGTGATTATTTCTAATTTGAACACCCAACAAATATATGATATTTCTGTAAAATAAATGGAAAGGTCAAGACTTTGAAATGGGGGCCAATGTCCAGTTTATGTCCAGTTTATGAAGGGTGGTGTATAGTAAGGGGGCATGGGCTCTGGCCCGGTACAGGGTGAGGCGAAACAGGAGGGCTCCCTCTGGTGGCATAGATCCTGCAACCCGGGAGCCTCCAATGTAACGATGCCATACTTTTCCATATTCCTTTGTTATTTAAAAAACTGTGCTTTAATTATCTCAAACAAAATCCCAAAGAAGACCTTTGTCTCAAAATATATGCATTAATTTTATAGATTCTCATTTGGTGCTGAAATCTAAAACATGTAAAAAACAGAAAATATTAGATTTTTTTAATATTAGAAAATATTAGCAAGCAGAAAATCAACTTTGTGCTGAAGCGTGCGATCGCGTCAAGAATCAAAGAAATAAATTATTTTTTGCCATATAGTGGCTTAGCTTAAAATAACATCAAAGGAGTCTTTTACCCCCATGCACCTTTAGCTCCATTACTCTACTAATAATATTTTATATATCACATTACACATTTAGGCATGTCACGAGACTGTGACAAGGCATAAGACAGCACCTTACTCTTTCCTCTTTCTCCAGATGTGCTGTAGTTTCTTCTATTCCAGCAGGGGCTACCTACAGCTACTCGTGTGGTGGGATGGAGGGACGCTATGTTGTTGTGAATATTCCTGGCACTTCAAAGGTTCTAACTCTCTGTGAAGTGGGAGTCTACGTTATTTTTCCTGGTAAATCAAGGGGATTTCGGCTTTTTTAAGCTGTTCTCGTTTGATTACAGTAGATTTTAATATAATTCACTCTAGTTAAGATCAAAAGACTTAGTATATAATCGGACGGTCCCACATATTATTATAAATAAGAGAAACCAAACTGCACAATTTGGCAGAATAAGGCCAGTCTTCTAAAAAAAAGAGTCAATAGGCAGTTGACCATTTGCAGGGTACTTGAACAGGTTTGGCAATTTTTATTTCCAGGTGGAACGTTAAAAAACATGACAGAATTCAAGTATGATCCAAATTGATGTAAACGAATGATTGAATATTGATAAATGTGGAGGCATAAAACTATTTATTTGAATAACTTGAAAAAAAAAATAATAATAATATCACACCCCTAAAAACCCCCCGGTTTAGAAGCCTTGCCTCTAGAGTTTTCAACATACACGAAACCCGGCCAAGAGGAGAATGAAAGAGAAATTGAACTTCCTCTAAGAACCAGTTAACCTGGTAATTAGGCTACATTCATGTAATCTATATGTAAATGAAAATATTAGTAACTATAAACATTACAGCTTCTTTCTCTCACTCTAAATGTATTCAGAAATTTATCACCACCGTCTTTCAATTATTAATTCATAATGAACTGTTCTCATTTTTATTTACTTGCATTTAATCAACTCTATTTCTTACATCGCTTGATATTTGTAAATCATCATAAATAAAGTTCAATTGTATGTCTTTAAATGCAATAACAAATAAATGCTCAGCAATAAACAGAATTCAGTGGAATTCTTCCTGTAATTCCAATTCAGTTCCAATTCTGTTTACTTTAAATTGTTGTTTAATTCCAATTCCATTTCCTTCTTTGAATTGGAATTGTTGAGTTCATTCCTGAATTGACCCCAACCCTGGTTTGCATGACGTTGCCAATTAGGATCTGTCACTTGTCTTTTGCCTGTCTGCTAGTTTCTCTGTAGCTTGCTAAGCATACTATTTTGAGCAATGTAAACACAAGTCAGTAATAAAATCTAAAGAGATTCCTGAAAAGGACTTTGTGAAGACTCAACACCTTTAGACAGATCTGACAGAAATGTATACCTAGATTGAAGAAAACCACTTCAAAGAGTTCACGCTTCCTTGTAATGAGATAGTAAGCTAATTTGCGAGCTGTCCTGGGAGCGAGCCGGGAGAACTGCGAACTCCGAACCCTAGAGGATGGAACCCTAGTGAGGGTAAGGGTTCACCGTTTGGCTCGTTCACCGTCTGCCCCCCTGGAAGGTGTGAAAATAGGGTAGAGGGCAGAGCAGGAGTGGAGGAGGGATGCATAAAGCGAGATGTGGAAATATTGAAGCTGGGAGAATTTATAGTAAAGGGGAAGTGATTTGATTGGGTGTGGGTAAACAAGGGATGATTAGGAAACAGTCTGCCAGCCGTGTGTCATTACTTCGTTAGCGATCCTCGCAAAACATTAACTATAAAATAAGCTGACTCTTTCTTAACCCTATGACATCTTCCAGGTAATTTGGCAACAGGAAGAACCGTCACACAGTCGTCAACCATTGCCACCTGGCTTGGTCAACAAGCCATTGATTTCAATCCAGGTTTAAAACAGCCATCAACATCATGTTCCTCAACCACTGCTGAGACTAACCCATGGTGGAGGGTTGATCTGAGTTCTGTGTACAGAGTTAATAGAGTTGTCATCACAAACAGACTAGACTGTTGTCCAGAACGAATAAACGGAGCAGAGATTCATATTGGAAACTCTTTGGAGAACAATGGCAACAATAATCCCATGTGAGATCCTCTTTCAGTCATTTAATATTCATAAACAATCTAGAAGTCTGAATGAGGTTTTCTCCATCTCTCTTTAGATGTGCGGTGATTTCTAGCATCCCAGCTGGTGTCTCCTCCACCTACACATGTAACGATATGGATGGCCGATATGTGAATCTGTTAATTCCTGGAGATTTAAAGTATCTTACTCTGTGTGAGGTGGAGGTCTATGGAGAAGGTAAGCATTTTGTTTGGTGTGTCGTGCATTTGCACTAAATTGCTGTAGATATTTTAGTCACAATGCATTTTATGTTTTCATTATTTGCATTTAGCCTTTTCTTCTCCCTTCTGTCCATGTATGTTCACCCTTGTGTCATTCTTTTAGGTCCTGTACTAAAGAGAACCTTTGTGAAGATAAAACTGAATTCCAGTTTAAATCTGTCTGAAACTAAAAAGATAGCTCAGCTTCTGTCACAGGTGAGAGAGGAAAACATACAGAAATCTAAGTGTATTGTGCACAGTTTTAAGATATCTGCACATTTCAGTTTCAGTCTGATTTGGTGGAAAGAGGGTTTTTTAACGTGAATCTGCGGTGGTCTCAACCACCCAAAAAGGAAGTGATACAGAAGCAGTCTTCACCAGGTGAGTTTGTTCAGACAAACTCTGGAAAACCTAAAATGAATGTTGAGTTTGAAGTAAAAACAAATTATGTTTAAAATCTGCATTTTGCAAATAAAATGGAAAATGATGTAATGAACTGCTTTAATTACAGCTCAGTGTGTTGTAAAAAAGACATGATGATGATGATGATGGCGAAATCTAAACTTCTGATCAGCTTTGATGTTCTTCATTTACTGGAATATTCTCCAGACTTGAATATTGGTTAAAATAAAGGTGTAAAAATTGACTAATAACTTCTGAAACTGATTTCTGGAAAGCTACTTAGAAGTCATCTGTATTTTACAAAGTGCAAGTACTTGATAACGCAGACGTAGTGTTATTTATGTATAATTGATACATTTTCATGTTTTTATACAATATTTATATAGATATGATTTGTATAGTTTAGTAAGATGCTTTTATAATTTTTAATTTCAGAAACAAGGACTACATGACAACTAAATACTTAAACGATAGTTTATTGTTCAGAATGTTAGGAATGAGTTGGAAGAGAGTGAAAAGGTGCGTGAACGCACGGTTACACTATACCGGAATATTTATCAGGTTACACCACGGCTACTTATTAAAGGAATGAGTTTACTATCAAAAAAGTTGTGCATGGCTTTTAGTAAACATAACTTATATAATACTTTTTTAATACCATGGCCTGGATGAATACTCTATACTTTAGTTTGAGTGCTGAGCGTTGAATAAATGCCCCTAAGTCTAATGTGCTCAATACAACAGAAGTGGTAATTTTAGTTTGAATGCAATGAATAGCATTATAAATGCACAGCCATGAACTTACTGAATGCTAATAATATTTTACCTAATATTTTAATATTAATATTAAAGATGTAATAAATGTCATCAATAAATAAAATGTAGTTTTTTGTTGTTGTTTTTTTTCCAAAATAAAATAAACCAATTAGTTGTCTTTTTAAGAGACCTGTCTTTTTTTTTTTTTGCATATTTGATATGGTTCTGTAATTTAATTTAAGCAAAAATGTTTTATTTAAATATGTGATTAATTGATAACATTTTCAGAAGAAAACTCGATTACTAACATTTCCGATAGCTACAGCCCTAAAATATACATACATATAAATATGTATATATATATATATATATATATATATATATAGTATATATATGTAAGACTTTACATATATTCTTTATGCACCAAGAGGTGAACACTAATCAGTAAAACCAATTCACTAAGGTCCACAGTAAATGCAACTAATTATAACAATATAATTGAAATGAGTTCACCGAAATCCTTCTTCAGGAGTTCTGACTGCTCTTTCCGAATATCATTCTTCCCAAAATGGATGATGATTCAATTTGCATTCTTGTGCTTCATTATGATGTTCACATTTGGGGATTTTTCACCCACATTCATTAGTGCTTCAAATCTGTTCTCAAGCTTTATAGGAGGTGGTAAAATACCAGTGTTTGCAAGCCTTTTCATAGCACTATCTGGGGTAGAGGAGGCTATTGCAGCAATACGAGACACTCGTGACAATCTGATGCCTCGAGTGCCTTTGGGTCTCGCTCCCTGTTTGTGCCATGTCCCAGCAAACACAGTAATGTGGGGCCCACATGTGTTTCAGATGGGCTACATGGGTACAGAGTGGGCATGGGCTCTAAATGGGCATCTTATATGGGGCCCACTTGGGTGACCCAGCTAAGACCCACATGGGTGAACCCAAGGTGGGCATCTTATCTGGGGCCTACTTGGGTGACCCAGCTAGGACCCACAAGGGTGAACCCAGGTGGGCATCTTATATGGGTCCCAGCTTGGTAGCCCAGCTAAGACTCATGTGGGTGAACCCAGGTGGGCGTCTTATATGGGTCCCACTTGGGTAACTCAGCTAAGACCCACATGGGTGAACCCAGTTTAGGCCACATGGGTAAACTCAGGTGGGCATCTTATCTGGGGCCCAATTGGGTGACTGAGCTAGGACCTGCATGGGTGAACCCAGGTGAACCCAGATGGGCATCTATCTAGGCCCAACTTGGGTAACTTGGCTAAGACCCACATGGGTGAGCCCAGGTGGGCTCCCCATGTGGTTTCCATTTGGGTAATGAGCTACATGGGGAGATATGGGCATATTTTATTAAATACACAAGTGCAAAGATAATTAAATTAAATAGGTTTAAAATCAAATACAACATAAAATACACATCCTACTTAAAATTGTACTTATATATAGCAATAAAAAAAATAAGAGACCATTTTGTATAATACATACTATTTTATTATATATTTATACATATTATTTATATTTGATAATGGACAGTACAAGAAAAAAATGCAATAAAACAAAAATAAACAAAATAAAAAAATTATTATTATTTCTTTCCATTCAGATATATATTTTTTAACTTTAGCATATTACAACTTTTAACATTTATTTTACCATTTGGCATTTTATTTTAACTTTTACTGCGGACACAAAAGTTGCTAGTTGTGTTTTTGTATGTTTAACATTGAAATTGACTGTTAGTTGGTGCTTGTGACTTTTTTGTGGTTTTATTGTTGTTTGCTTCAGCAGTGTTTCTTATAAATATATTTTTAAATACATAATTGTTAAGCATTTTAAATAATCTATTTTAAAATAATCATAAACAACTATGGGGGCAGCAATACATTTTATCCACATCACCCCACCCACTTCATCGCGAGATCTCAATCAGCGTTACCCATCCCCCAGTGCTGTTGCGCGCCACTTTTGTCCATCACTGTATGAGATAAGATTGCTGACAGCTGGAACTAATTAAGGTAAGAGGTAACTTACACATTATAAAAGCTTAAAAATAATTGCTTTCCACATATTACTATGACTCTGAAACTGTAAATGATCACAAATTGTTTGAGTTCAGGCTTAGATTGTCCGCCTATGTACCTGCAATGCACATAAAATGCCCAAAAATATGTTTTTCGGTAACGTTATTTTCAATGAAAACTTAAATCTAGCCTATTCTCATGTACTTTTATGCACAGAACTAGGCAAAAACTAGGCTATTACTGTAAAAATATTTCGAGCTAGAGAATGGTCAGACTAACGGTACCGGTTGCACAAAACTGTTGTATGTTACGTTAGTATATTTTTGCCAATTATTCAAGATTAAGTTTAAGTAAAGCCCATCGCACACCGGACCGCACCGCGTCGCACCATTTCTTAAAAATTCAAACATGTTTTTTTTTCATGAGTGTGCGCACACCGGCAACGACATTCGCCGTCCGTTGGTGTCGCCTATTCAAATGTAAATGTCTGAAGCAGCGTCGCGGCGCTGCGCGCGGTTTCTGGCACCGTGTCTACACTGGATGCAACAGTTGCAGCGAAATATTGATTGTTAATGGAACTAGCCAGCCAAGTTTTGATGGATGGAAGAAGTAGCCAACCACTTGACCATTACAGTGATTGGCAGTTTAATGATATAATAGTGTAATAGTATAACGTAAACTATTATACGAGTATTTGCGTATTAATGTGTAGTAAGCATCACTTTCTAAAATAACAAAAAATTAGTTTATATATATATATGATTTGTAGAATTGCATAAAACACTACATATATTTCTCATATTAGATCAAAATTTGTAATGTAATTAGAAACCATATTAGATAGTTATAACAAAACTAATGTTTTGCCTCAAATAGAAAATTAACTGTTTGTAAGTAATACGTCTTTTTTTTCTTATAGAAAATAATGGAGCAGTGTGTAAGAACAAAAAGAAGGAAAATAGCAGCAAAAGTGGCTGAACATTTCCGTGTTGTTTCAGAGCAGATTAACCAACAAGCATTTGATGTTGACTATGGTGAACCACAGGAGGATGTTTTTGAGGATTCAGTCGAGGATGTTTTACAGAACACAGAAAATGAATGTGCCACAGACATTTTTTATGATGCTTTTGATTTTAAAAGCTTCAATGATTTTGAAAATGATTTTACTGACACTGACTTGGACTGTTCAGATTCAGAGGATGAGATTGAGAAAACTTCTGAGATTCAATTAGATGACGCGGATGGACTTGCAGAGTGGGCTGCAGAATACAATATATCTCAAAATGCATTGTCTGCGCTTTTGAAAATTCTAAAACAAAAAGGCCTAAATGTGCCACTGGATGCTAGAACTTTGATGTGCACAGAACGCAAGTGTAATGTGAAAAATTTAGCAGGGGGATCATACTATCATTTTGGAATCAGGAATTCAGTTGTGGCAGAATTGGTATCCTTAGATTTTGATCTGAGAGATCTGACAGACTCACTTACGCTTAGAATTAATATCGATGGTCTGCCCTTATTTCGCAGCACTACTCTGAGCTTGTGGCCTATTTTGGCTAGGATAAAGGAGATCCCAAATTCGAATGTCTTCATGATTGGATTGTACTCTGGTGTGACCAAACCATCTAACCTACAAGAATATTTGAATGAATTTATTCAGGATTTTAAAGCTGTTATACATGAGGGTATTCATCACAATGATGTGCATTTCAGAGTTACTGTTCCAGATGCATTTATTTGTGATGCTCCAGCACGTGCTTTCCTCAAATGTGTGAAGGGTCACAATGGCTATTATGCATGCGAGCGCTGCACTCAAAAAGGTGTATATCTTAACAGAAGATTGTGTTTTCCTGAGTTGACATCTGAGCAAAGGACAGATGAAAAATTTAGAGAGATGGGCTATAAAGATCATCAGTTAGGGCTCTCACCACTCTGTGAGTTAGGAGGACTGGCATTAGTTTCAGGTTTTGTGCTGGATTATATGCACCTTGTGTGTTTGGGAGTGATGCGCAGGCTGATTTTTCTTTGGTTAAAAGGGCCATTAAAATGCAGACAATCTTTTCAAATTCTCAATGTAATTTCAGCATATCTAGCTTCAGTCAGGCAGTACTTGCCTCGTAATTTTGCAAGGAAACCTAGGTCCATCTTAGAAATTAGCATGTGGAAAGCAACTGAACTGAGGCAGTTTTTGCTTTACACTGGCCCTCTTGCCCTATTAAATAATATATCCAGTGTAATGTATAATCATTTTATGCTTTTATCTGTATCTATGAGAATTCTTCTAAGCCCAGATTTGTGCACTGAAAACTGTGACTTTGCTGAAGATATTTTAAAACTCTTTGTGAAAGATTTCGGCTTGATTTATGGTTCTGAATTTGTTGGATATAACGTACATTCTTTGATACACATTGCTCAAGATGCACGGAACTTTGGCCCTCTGGATGGCATTTCCTGCTTCCCCTTTGAGACATTTTTAGGGAAACTTAAAAAAATTGTACGGAGACCCCAAAATCCTGTGCAGCAAATTGTCAGGCGCATCCATGAGAAGCAGACTTTGGCAAAACAAAAGAAAACATCAATTTCCTCTCACCTTAAACAGCCACATCTATCTGGACCAGTGACTAATGAACTAAGAGCATGCCAGCAGTACCAGCAGTACATGGATGGACGGACATTTGTTTCTTGCTGTAAAGGCGATAACTGTTTCTCAGTAGGGGGGAGAATTCTGATTGTGAGAAACATTTTGCTTTCTTCTTGTGACTCTGTAATGGTACTGTGTAATATCTTTGAGAAATATGACACTTTTTTCAGCTACCCAATTGACTCTGCATGCCTCGGAATTAACTTCGTTTCAAAATTATCCAAAGATTTGCACACTGTACCAATCGAAGAATTGAGGAGAAAAATGGTCCTCTTGCCATATAAGACAGGTTATGTGGCATTGCCACAACTGCACTAGCCTGCTTGTTTTGCGTTTTTCCAGCATGATGCCATTTGCGATTGTGGATTTTTTGGACGGTGGCGGTGTAGCTGTTGTTCCCTGCAAGTGGTTTACAGGACCTGAGGAAGATGCTTGTTACTGGCCACCAGGACGAGTAAATATCAGCAAGGCAGTAAAGGAGGAAGCTGCTCCAAATTCTGACTGGCCACAGTTTAAAGTGCGCATCTTGGGAAAAGCAGGTAATAATTTTGTGTGTGTGTGTTTGTATGTTTCATCTGAAAGTATTTAATAGAGATTTACTGCTAATCAAAGAACTGTTTTTTCTGATAAGATGATGCATAACTATAGCAAGTGATTAAACGTGCAGCCCTAAGTGCTTTCTAATTTCTTTTAATTTTTGGTAATTTCTGTAACCTACAGGAAACTATGCACATGCCACCTCAAAGCTCCGTAAGTCTGAAGTGACCTCTGATTTGCAGACAGAATCAGATTCTGGAGGAAACCATGGAAAAGGAAAGCGAAAAAAAAGGTAAGACTAAGCATATTTACACACATTGATCAGGGCTCTACAGTGTGACTGACAGTCACATTTTTATTGGGTGGTTCTTGGCTTTCACTTCACGCATTAAAATGTTTTATACCATGTAGGGATGTACATTTCGATTTAATTTTGGACAAAAACTGTTTGATATTGGAACATTAACCATTAAAGGAAACACTGAGTTAAGCATACTATGACAAGGGTTTTTCAAGTAACAATTTCAAGTGTTACACTGGTTTTAGTCTAATAAACAAGTAGTTAAGTAGTCGTATTTAAGTAAGTTAACTTTTAGACATAATATTGACTTTAGTTCTGTTTCATCAACTAAAATGGTTCTAAAGGATGAAATGCTTAGTTAAGCTTTTTATCTTAAGTGGTTTGTCTAAATTGATGATGTACTATTACAATGACAAACACTAGTTCATGCTACACAGTAAGAAAGTATAAATACTTTTGCTTCCTGCCTCTGCCGTCTTGTTCTCCACTGTGTTATATGGCCCTGAAATTAAACTTCTAAAACAATGTAATTATATTTTACATTTTGTGTATTTCAAGGGCAGTGATTCTGTCAAGCTCAGATGAGGACTCAGATGGTGCTGGCCATGATCGTCCCCCATCTAGTGTTCCTTTACCTCCCCCGGTTCCAGAGATCTGCCAACCAGAGGCTCCTCAGGTTCTCAACATCCGTCCATTTGTCCAGCCCCGTCCCCCTTCAAGACCTCTAGCTGTTTCACCAGACCACAGACTTCAGCATGGAACCAACAATTCTGCATTTAGGGATGGCATGTTTACACGCCTTCTATCCCTCCTGGAGGAAGTTAAGGAGACGCAGAGGGTTCATGGAAAGATGTTGCAGTCACTGCTTACACAGCGTGATGGAAACACTGTCGCAGTGTTACCCCAGGATATCCATTTCCCCCTAAAAACTGTGTCAGATGTTGAAGAAATGGAGCTGAAATTGGCAGACCCCACCATTCACAAAGAAGTAGTATGTAGACCCTTCTGGGTTTTTTAAAATCTTGTTTGGTGAGCTATTGTATAAAATAAATTATTTGCGTTCACACTGATATACTGAAAAGCAACAGTGTTATGTTACTTAACAATTGTGGCATTAAAAGCTACATTTTTTACAGGGCATATTTAACCCTTATATATTGAATTATGGCATTCTGAGACCCTTCATCCAGCAATAATAATTCTGCACACCTGAATATAAGAAGTTCTATTTGCAGCTTCAAAGGACAATTATATTTCATGTAATCCCATATGTAAAGATGATCTTGTTTTTATTAGGTTGCCGTGGTGGCAGATATTGGAGGGAGCACTGTGGATGAAGCCACAAGGAGGATGATGACCTTCCTTTTGGATCACTCCTTGTCTAGGGAGTACAATTTATTCGGGCGCCATGGAAAGCGGGAGTTCCGGGGGCTCAGACTCTTTGAGGTCATGTATGTTTACCACAAGTATTCATCTTTGCCAGATTTTATTCAGCAAAGTTGGTTTCTTCATATATGTATATGTATATATATATTAGGGCTGGGACTCGATTAAAAAAATTAATCTAATTAATTAGAGGCTTTGTAATTAATTAATCTAAATTAATCGCATTTTAATCGCATATAAATATGACAAAACACGCACACAGTGACCGATCTGGATCGATACATCCCTACTTTCAAGTACATTCAGAACATTAGAAACGCTAGTTGGTGCTCCTGTATAATCGGTCTGCCAAAACACATCCATTGAGAAACATTCCACGGTGTGATTAAAATGCGTAAAAAAAATTTAACACATTATTTTTGTGTAATTAATTAATCTAAATTAACGCGTTAAAGTCCCGGCCCTGATATATATATATATTTAAATTTTATATTTATACACACACACACATATCTCCCTTTTGCATTGTTCACTACCCTTTTGTTATGCAAATCTATTTTTCAACCTCATTTATGATCAAATCTACAAAATGTTTTTAAAAAAAGATTTTTACACTCTAACAAGTTGATAAATGATGTCACTGATTTGGGGAAAATGACTTATTTTCAATATCAAACATAATTGTAAAGTGAGAATTTGTACAAATAGAACTAAATGTAATGTGTAATCAAGGTCAAAATGCCTTGAGTCGTTTGTTGTATTTCTCAACAAGGTTCATGCCTCTCTTGCTACTTTTCTTTCCAAAGTTTTTGCAATCTTTTGCTTCCTGCCTCTGCCGTCTTGTTCTCCACTGTGTTGGTCTCTTCTTGATAATGCTTCTCACTGCAGTTCTCGACACTTGAGACAATTCTTTCCCCCAAGTCCAAACTCATTTCTTTTGTCCCTGATGCATGTTATTTTACCAGTTGTTTTGCAAGATACTAATCCGCTTTAAGTGCAATTTAAATGCTTAACTTGGTTAATTCATTTAATCTGTCAAATTATGTTAAATTGGGTTAGGTTTGTTCTAAAAACGAATCATTTCTTAAGGGGCTAATATTGATTTTAGCAGTTTATTTTTTATTTGAATTTTTTTTTTAAAGCAACTATAAAAAAATCTGACTTTTTCTAGAAGAAAAAAAGTAAATAATATGAGAACATGTCCTTGCTTCACTTAGGAATTTGGCAACAACTGAGTGTGTTTGTATGTGTGTATGTATATGTTAAATCACTGTTTATATTTAACATATACACACAAACATGTACATATTTTATGAAATATTTATTTTATAACATTGTTTAGTGAAAAACAGTCAAGTTGGAGATAATGCTGCTTTGATGCAAATATGGAATTTAATCTCTACAATTAGATTTTTGTGTATATGTTTTTCACAGGGAGCTTAAAGAAAAATGCCCTCACAAACCAGATCACAAGAAAAGTCGCAGAAAAGGCTGTGTCAAAGTGGCTGAGACAGGGGGGGATACAGAAATGCGCGTGGAGAAATACAAAAGGGCACGTGCTGGAGAGCAGAATGGGTAAGAGATGCAAAATGAAATATAACCTAATTGGTAACACTTTATAATTACGTTCAGTTCAAACAATTTGTAGGGGATTATTTAATGATGAATTAATCATTTATAAAATATTCCTAAGGGATTAATAAGTGATACGGTAATATTTTTTGTATGTTTTGTTAATTTACAAATCATTTTCAAGTAATAAATTAATGATAATTAATAATACCAATAAGCCCAATTTATACTACTTTGTCAAACCTACACCATAGATATGCTATAATTTTTGTAGTAGGTGTAGCCTACACCATTGCCTGACATGCAGCTGCAGTTTTAAATATATTTTGCTACTCTTTATTAAAATATTTAATTTGTTATCTTTTCAAAGGGCTACTGGGAGAATGGCAGAGGACTGAAGACGTGCAATGTTTCTTCATGTTATTTAAAAGTTCGAATGTTTGCGTTTTGAGTTTTAAAAAGTTCAAAAATAAATGAAAGTATTAACTACTGGCCTCTTTATTGAATCAATACATTACACATTTTACTGTACTTTAGTGTGTCAAATGTAATATTTTGTATTTAGGGGTTTACTGTAAAATAAGGTAACCCAAATTAAAAAAGTAAGCCCACATATATGCCTCTTGTGACCCATTAAAGACCCACATAGAACTTACCTGGGTCCCAACATTAACCCATGTAAGCAATATCCTATAGGCCCCACATAGGATTTCCCAAATGGGCCCTATATAGTGCCTATCAAGGGCTCATCATAAACCCAGGTAAGCTGTTTCATGTGGGCCCCACATGGGATTACCCATAAGGGCCCTATATGGTGCCCATCATGGCCCCCATATGGTGCCCATCTGGGCTAACCCATGGAGGGCCACCATGGAAACTGAGGACAAAATTAGCTGGTTCCCAGTTGGTTAGCCCATGTGGGCCCCAGATATTGGCCCAGTTGCAACCCTTATAGGCCCCACATGGATGTGTTGGCTGGGGCAGTTTTTAGAGGTTGAGGAATTCCAAATGAAATCTGTAATTTTGACAGAAAAACACAACAAAGAATATCGTTGACATGTAACCGCGTCAAGTCTGCATGTTATGAAAGACTCTTGCTCTTCATCTTTCTAAAGAACCCGTGCGTCTTCACAGAGTTGATGGTACGTCAAATACAGCTACACTGCGCATCCATGGAGATGGACTGAAAAATAAAAACGCTAATAATATTATAATAAATTAGAGTAACGGCACATTTTACCGTCAGTAACGGTATTGGCATTGTAACAGGGGAAACAGTAATTAGTTTGATTACTCGTTAATGAAAAAAATAACTCAGTTAGTAACACTGTTTATTTATAACACCATCACTGACTACGTGTAATCTGAAATCAGTTACAGACTGATGGATTACTTCGTAAGATCTGTATATAAAGAGCTGCTCACTTTAGCGGCCCGTCGCTCGGCGGGGATCCGGGTGATGACCGGAGCGTCCTGGCTCTTGTTGGCGGCTCTTCTCGTCTGTCCGTGAGCGTACAGCGTCAGCAGCGAGCCCAGGTTGGTGGCATTCATCAGGACGATGGGGATCAGCTCGTGGATGACCATGGAGGAGGTGGCGAAGGCCAGGCCGCTGTAGACCGTCGGGAAGTTCCAGATACAGCCGAGCAGCGGCCGAGTGGTGCTGCTGACCAACATCAGAGACTAGACCAGGACAACAGGGAGAGTAAACAATCTGAAACTGCTATTAAATCAAAGCCATACGTCAAATCAAGTTCCAAATTTGAAGTTGACATCACAACAATTGTGGTTCCTGTGAGACACGTTAATAATCGTCTGTCACAATATCACTTCTATTACAAAACATAGACCAAATATGGAACCTTGGCGGTTAGACCTTTCCAACGACATTTCGTCAAGATTACAAAAAGATTTGATTTCCTGAAACACAGGCCACAAATCTCAGAGTCTATGTATATGTTGATTAATTCACAGAATTTCAGTGTAAACCTAGTAAACGAATCCTGAGCTGGACTGGATAGCCCTGATGGATGAAGAAAGAGTCGGACTGACCTCGGTGGAGTTCTCGTCTCCGTTCTTGGAGAAGATGAACGCTGGGATGGAGTAGATCAGATTGATGCTCCAGATGAGGAACAGCCCGAAGATGAGGGACCTGGGGGGTCCGGGGTGGCCGTGGACGTTTGTGACGGGCGGAGCGACCCGCCGCAGCGTCTGGAAGTGAAACACACTGAGAAAGAACGTGGACCAGACGTTTGCAGACCGCAGCCAAACCCAGACTCCCATCATGAAGCGACACCAGTTTCTATTGAGGAACACCTGTGAGGAAACAGCCACGTTGTTGGTATATGGCTAGAAACTAGTCAGCGCTACTATAACCTTGATTTGAATAAAGTCACTCCAGAGTTTACATTATCCTTGCAATCCTGGCTGCAGACACTGTTCTACATCATCAAGTCTCACTAAACTCTCCCCCAACTATAAATACACAAAGTGATCCAACTTGTAGGACCTAAAATTCAGGTTATAAATCACATTTCTGGCCATATCTAAACGTGTTTTGCCAGCTGAAAAATGACATAGAACATCTCAGAAAATTAGGTTTGCACCACAAAATACCAACCATCGACCATTAAAAAATTTTTCTTGTAGTGTGTTTTCTGACATATTCCATCAGGATTTATTATTTTTAACAATCCACCAAAAAAAAGTGAGCAATTACCAGTAGAGACCCACACAGTTACATTATAGCCTGTAAAACTAATTACTAATTTTTGGATGGTGTCTATCGTTTTTTTCAGAGGAGAATGACATTGTGGATCAGTTTCAGTCAGGGTCTACAACCCACTGTAGCTTTAGAGGCTGCTTTGACATCATGTTGACCGCGAATCCTGGACCGGCTGATTTATTCACTGACTGGAATTTGATAGGATTATGGCTGTTTTTTGAGACAACGGCAATAACTTCGATGGCTCATACCAAATATTTCACATGTACTTTGAGTCCAGTATTTTTCCAATCTCACTCAGGAACTCACTGCTTGCTTATTCATTGGAGACTAATGAAGGCTAAAATGGAGACTGATACTGCGCCATTGTTTCAATGACTTTTCAACCTTGGAGAATTAGTTTTCAGTGTTTGTTTACACATTTTGTTAACCTTTTAAGTGTTTAGCCTATAAATTAAAAGTAAATTACATTGCTAATCTACTTAGAGTTGAGGTCAAAAGTTTACATCCTCCTTTCAGAATCTGCAAAAAGTTAATTATTTCACCAAAATAATGCATGTTATTGTTTATTTAGTATTCACATAAACATGCAGTCCACAAGGAAAAATAATAGCTGAATTAATAAAAAATCACCCCTTTCAAATGTTTTCAATGAAAATATTTCTTGAATACTGTGTTTTCACTGCCTTCTGTTCTTTAAAGAAAATTCCACAAGTTCTGTGGTTTTCCAGCATTTTTGTATATTTTAACCCTTTCCAACAGTGACTGTATGAGATCCATGTTTTCACTCTGAGGATAGCTGAGGGAATCATATGCAGTTATTACACAAGGTTCAAACGCTCACTGAGCATGCATTCAGAGCTGGGGGGCTGAAAACTTTTGAACCCAATGGAGATGTGTAAATTTTTGCCTATTTTATTTAATACTGACCTTCAGAGGCTACAGAAGATATGTACATTTTCCAGAAGACAAAAGTTGTAATTAAAAGTTACATTTAACCTGATTTTCAAAAGTTTTCACCCCCCCATTAATGCATCCCTTTTTCTTCTAAAAAAAAGGGACCGTACCTCTATTCCCATGTCGGAGATCACCAGAAGAGAGTTTCTAGTCAGTGACACCATCAGGTTGGAGAAAGCCATGTTGACCAGAATCACGTCAGAGCTTCGTACAGCTCCCGTCTCACGCAGAAGGCTTTCCCCGACCACCGTGATGACCGTGGTGTTCCCCACGTTCCCCAATAGAACCAGAATAAGGTATACACTGATGTAGAACAGAGATGACGAAGTCTTTCCTTTAGTGGCCATGAGGCTCCTGATCACTGGACAGTCGAGTGTACTTCTCAGCATTTATGAGTTCTCTCAGTGACGCGTCAGTGACCTCATACCCTCATCACCATCGTAACCACATATATATCAACCCAAGACTGCATTAGCTCCATCCTGGTCCTGCCGGTGAAGGAGAAGATACCACGAGGAGCTGGCAAGATTCCACCAGAGATACACATGCATTAGGATCCTCCAGGGACTGAAAACTCCCAGCAGGCTAATTAAACCCTCACTAGTTAGCAGCCTGATTCATTAGTAAGCAAACCACGATCCCAAAAGGGCTTAATATCAAGGGTCCAAACAAACTTCTTAGATGCTAGAACGCGATAGTCAAGAACAGAGTCATTCAGACATAGGTTTTAAAATGCTCTCATTTTATTTAAACTCTTCTCAGCAGAATCTACATTTCTGTTAAAAACACTCAACAGAGCCGCACGACGGTCTCCAATAGAGATCACGATTCTGAACTTAACAAAACAATGCTTGAAAACATGCTGTTGTCTATTTAAAAGTGGTTCATTCATTAGAACGAATTATTAAACATATGTAATACAAATGTATTTTCTTTCATTACTGGATGATTCTGCGCTTTTGAACAAATCTCTTGAATGAATGATTCCATGACTAAATGTTTTTTAACAGTCTCTTGTCGCCACCTACTGGCAAAACAATGCAGTTTACACAAACTTCAAAAGTGGATTTGCTCAGTTTTGATCATTACCAGAGACATCGATGTTTAAATCTGAACTATAAACACTCATCTAGAGACAATACGAATGACGGTAAGACAGAACTAATGCTGTGAAGATCGTAAGACATAGTAACATTAAACGTCTGCGGGCGAATCGTTGTCATTTAATAATGAGATTGAGAAGGTGTTTGAATCATGATTGAAATCTCTGAGAAAATAACCCTGCAGCTCTAATACACAACACAAAAGACATTTATCAAGGAGGTTTCAGTGGTTTCACAGACGCCGTCTGATTGGTCAGTTTTGGGCCCTGACATCATCTCCTGTGAGACGAATACGGCTTTCTCCGCGCTCGCTCCCGCTCCCTCTGCCGGTGTCTGTTGGACTTTGTGCGTCCCGGAGATGGAGAAGAAACGCTGCGACTGCGCCTGAAACACAGACGGGTCAAACCCAGGACTCTGAGAGGACAGAGGACAGGTGAGACAGGTGAGGGGTTACCTGCGTCTGGGGGGCGACGGGATACAGCGAGCGTTTTGTCTTTCATCGCTGCGACTCAGACGCTTCCTCCTGAGAGAGACACACGTCAAACAGACAAACATGTGACCCTGGAGCACTAAACCAGTCCTGAGAATAACTCATGTCTCACTGATGTCTGGTGTGTGAGGAGAGGACAATATCTGTCTGAGGTCTAACTCACCCGTCTCTGATCTTTCGACAGATGTTTTTGAGGGCGAGACGTGACAGCGGAGATTCGTGATTGTTCTGGTTTTCTACAGGAGAAGCTATGCGGGGAGAGAGAGAATGAACGTATAAAACAAACCATTTAAAATGTTTAAAACAATTCATGTACAGTATAGTGATGTCACCTGAGAGTAAGAACTGCAGTGAAGGAGATGTTTCTAGCGCTGTATTTGTTTCAGTGTTTATTATAGTATTATTGTGTTTATTATACATGTGTATTGAATATCTATAAAGTGACTGAAGCACAACCAGCGGATGTATATGAACCCACCAGCTTTAGATGCAGGAGAGAAGCCGGCCGCCGGGGTTTCAGTCGTAAGCGCTAGTCCCGCCGGTTTGGTCTCGTTATATTGAGCGTCCAATATTGAACGCATTTCCTCCACCTGCTGCTGCAGAGCGGCCAGCGACTCACACCGGAGCGTGTACAGCCTCAGAATAACACTACTGATCTCAATCAGGTCCTCTTCTGTGGCCCCAAACAACAAGAACCAGGGCGGCTGGTCAGGCAGAGGGATCTGACCAGAGAGAGACAGTGAGAGGGTCAGGTGTAATGAATCAAACACTCTCAGCGTGTGTGTGTGTGTGTGTGTGTTCACCTGTAACACCCGCGCAGAAAGGAAGATGCACGCACACGCTATTGTTTCAGCGCTGAACCTCAGAAACACATCGGTCCTCATACTGTCGTTCATGTAGTTCCTTCAGACACAGACAGAGCGTTATAATAATCACAAGCGAGTCTGTTTCAGCGCAGTGTGTGTGAGGAGCTGAGCTCTCACCAGGCCATCTGAACCAGTCCGGTGTTCTTCTCACACTCCAGGACCTGCAGGTACATCACAATCACCTGCACAGGGGACACACAACACAGTCACATCTACTAGCTAGCATGTTTGGATGGATATGACCACACATCTGAAGAAAACTGAGTCTTGAGGTCACAGTAATGCAACACTGGACGTTCAGGTTCATGTATAGTTTAAAAAAAAGAACAAATAAATATCAAAGTAACGCAAGCTTGCATTAGCTAAGAGCGCGCAAAAAACAGCATGTTTTTAATCTAGAATGCAGCACACACGTGTGTTAATGTGTCACGCAAGCTCACAGCGCACTCACCGCTAATGTGCATACTTGCATTTAAAAACAAAAACGGCATCTAAACGTGAAACCGCCCCGGTCTAACGGCAGCACAGCAGCTAGCGATGCCTTAGCTAAGCGTTCCTGACCTTGTGCGGGTGCTTGACGTGGACGCAGAAGCCGAGCTCCTTCAGCACGCGGCGCTCGGCTCTGATCACGTCGCTCTTGCGGCTGATGTAGCGCTCGTCCAGCAGCATGGGCCCGCGGCTCCTGACGGACACACCTCAGGGTCAGAACATGGACTGACCCGTACACTCGCGCTGCGCTAAGATGCATTACCTGTCTCTCAGGTGCCCGAAGACGTTCAGCACGTCCCTCACACGCCGCGGCTCCTCCTCGATCTTAGATGCCAGCTGGACACACGCCATGGCCACCGTCTGCGAAAGAGTCAAAGGTCGTGAGGTCATAGCCAGAGCCACACGGCTAGTCCAGAGATGCTACGCTCCCCTAGACGTCCTACTGACTAGCTGCAAAGCTACGTATGGTTAGCAGTGTTAGCGTCTCACCTCTGCGCAGTGTCTCACGAACGATTTGCAGTAGAAGAACCGATGGAACAGGATCTGGGCCGTTGCCATGGCAACCTGGAAAAACAATGAGCAACAATTAAAACATGCAACTGCATCCCGGATGATGCCCTACACACTGTGTAGTGAAGTACTCCACGGTTAAGGGCATCTAGTGTCCAACATGTGTCTCTTCAAACTACTCTGAGACATAGAAACGACTCTATAAACAGCATAAACTTTAAAGACTTAACAATAACAAAGTGTGCAACACTTGATGAACTCTTGCAGCTGTAAATGAATTAGGTAGCGGGCTAACAGACTCTACATGGTTGAGTACATAGTATATATCAGTGCATTTGAGACACAGCTTTTGTTTTTTTGGGGTTTAGTGCATCATCTTGGTGTTTAAAGAGCACTTTTCCTGTTCAGTATGGATGGCTACTATGATTAGTGCACTAGTATGCGATTTGACGCTCCTGCTAGCATGTGAAACCTTAAGCTAGTATGTAAGTCAGTAGCAGACAGGCTTATTTAGACCTCATACCAGTGAAAAACTAGTTGTGTAGGAGTTTTGAGATCTTGTTGCACTTTAGTGTTGCTGTGGACTGAAGTGCTTCTTCAGTGTTTGTTTACTGGTCTTAACTAGTCTCTCAGGATGGTTTCACCTGGTCTTTACCAGCAGCTGATAATCAGTCTCAAACCAGACCGGACCAGACTGAGAGCTAGTTCACCACTGGTTTCAAGCGGGTTATCTTCGCGAAAAGTAGGGGTGACGAGTCGTTGCTAGGCAACAGAAAAGCGGACCTGAGGCAAGCGGAGCAGAATTCCCGCGCTCTGGATCATCTCGCACATCCGGTTCCGAAGCTGCTCCTCCGTGCGCGCGGACACTCGGTGAGCGCGCGAGGGGCTGCAGTGCGCGCTCTCGTGCGGCAGCAAGCAGGTGTCCAGCGTGAGCGCGACTCCCGAGTACAGTTTTCCCGCGATCAAAATCCCGTCACCAGGGAGAAGAGCTCCGGCGGCCGCCGCCATCTTCCCGCGGGCGGGAGTCCGGTTCCGGGTTGCCAGGTGTTCACACAAAACCCCTCGGATATTTTTCACTAAAGCTAGCACAATCGCAATTGCTGGTCCCCCGTATCGCTGACGGGGTTTCCCAGTACACTTCGAATTCTATGGGCTTAATATCTCGTTAAGGAGTCGTTTCAATCCGCAGCAAAAGTGTCAAAGTAACCCAATTATGTGGGAAAAGCGTGGACTTGGCAACACCGACCAGTTCAGCACGGCTCACAGCGCCACCAGCAGCACTGAGGGAGTTCACACACGACGAGAAAGAGCGTTCTGTTCAATCCTGTAATACATTTACCTTAACTTGTCCCATTAAAACCATTACAAAATTCCTGTTTGTAGTGTGTTTTGAGCAATTATCCAATATAACTTTTCCAAATTCCAATTCCCCTTAAAACCATTACACTTTCTATTTTTGGGCAATGTTGTTAAGAGTTTGTTGGATCAGTGTTAACCCTGTCAGATGTTGGTTGGAGTTTTTTTTTTAAAGGACAGTAACCAGGGCTTAAACTACAGCCTCCTTTTATTTTATTCTCCATCTTTTCATGCAAATAATGACACATAAAGACATTAATAAGAGTACAATTTGGATTGTGGATAGGATTATTCATTTCTTTCCCAGTCAGTGGAGTTCATCAGTGTCTGTTGGTGTGGTGTGAACATGACTCTTAGTTTTCAGAAGATTCTAAAGACAACAAGCCAACTTGAGCCAAGTAGTCTGTTGGAGCTGGCGTTTGTCTGTGCAGTGTGAATGGGCCTAAACATAATACATAATAAACTTTTAGTTGGAATAAAGGCATGTATGATCCAACATGGAATGATTGAAATGAATTATCACAACACAAAGATTGCAACAGACACATTAATTTAATAAAGTTTACAGTAATTTCCTTAAAATACACACAAAATAAGAGTCGCTGCAGCATGCTTCAAGTTCAACACACCTAATACAAGTTACCAACCCTGCCAAAAAAACAACAACAGAAGCTTGCTCGAAACACAATTGAAAATGAAATGGTTTTAACAGGAATTGTATTGGTTTTAATGGAAAGTATAATGGTGTCTACTGGTATGTGATGGACTCTATTGGTGGGACGTTAAATCGCATTGGGAAAGTGCCCAAACATACAAACTGAAATATTGTAATGGTTTCTTATGGTTTTAGTGAAAAAAAGTTAAGGGTTTTATAATGGTATTTTAATGGAAACCATTAGAACCTCTGTTAAAATATATTGAAGATATTAATTTAATATTTAATTAATAAGTAAATAATGTATTTAATTATTATCAATGTGGAATATTCTGCATATAAATACTTTTAGTTTCCTTAATTTAGAAGACTTACGCCTGTCACACACTCTCTTCCAGACTGGAATCTCAGTCTGCCGCGGGGCCACTGAGCAGATTTTATAATATCCTGTTTTGGGACTGCAAACACGCGTCAGCTTTAGGCAAAGGAAGCAGAACTCCACCTTACAGCGCTTACATATGAGGTTCTTACAAGCTGAGCCGTTGTGCTCCAGAAGGAGACCGCAGGTGGGGCAGGCTCGGATGAAAGGACACTCCACATTCTGCACAGAAGACAGCATCATAATGGTACACTTTGCTAGCTTATCAACATCTGGGTTGACACAGTCTTCATTACCACAGCGGAGAGAGTTAGGAGCTGCTCCTTTCCATTCTCTCATGCACTGCCAGCAGAACTTAAAGGACTTCTTTTTGACCGCGGTGCAGACGGTGCACTTCACACAGAGGTTGGTCAGGTCTTCTCGCTCCACGTAGGACTCACAGCTTGGACACTAACAGAGGGACACACCACAGGAAGTTCATTCACTGTCAATGAAGTCACAGATTTATTGAAATGTCACTGCTACTCACTGATTTGAACTCGCAGTACTCAGACGCTGCAATGCGAGCCATTTTCCTCTCGAAATGAGCCTGCTCTGAATCACTAAGCAGTTTCCGGACCTCCAAATACGGCCACTCCGCGTTACATGTCTCAGTCCCGTCTGTGATAGCTGGACAGTGAAAATTATACTGACCCTGTCAGAGAGGACAGAATAAACCAAGAGGTTTACAGCATCCTGCTAAAAGTAAGTACAGAAAAGTAAAGTTCTTTTCTTTATCTAGACGTCTTTTTCAGGCCAGTTTGAAATGTGAAACATCCATTTAGAGTATAATGTTCATTAAAGTAGGCTATTTTCTGATTTGTTTTAACCTTCCATATATTTAAAGCAGTAATATCAAAGTATTCAAATTAGTAATCTCTATATAAATGATCTGTACATGAGGCCAGAATACGAACAAATTAACTTAATGGTTCAGTATTTTCCTTATAATGGTTTTCAATGGGAAACCACTTAATGTGCTTGTTTATATTCTGGCTATCTGCTTGCCTGAACAAAATACACTTTATCAATAAGATTTAATGTCTGTTTTACTGCATTACTATTTAAAGGGGTCATATGAGGTGATTTCACATATTCCTTTCTCTTTTGAGTGTTCTGAGCTGTTAGTGCAGATATAAGATCAAAGTTTCAAAACCAAAGAGATAATCAGTGGTTTACCAGAAACCCCCCCAGCCCCTGTGGTGCGTGGGGGCCCCGTCCAGGCCCTTCTAAATGGCGTTCACACACCACAGAGGTTAGAATGTGTTTTTGCTTTGAAAAACTCAAGACGCAGCAAATGAATTTGAGATTAATTTAGAATGCTGTGTCATGCTGGAGAAACTGCACGCAAAGCGTGAAGGTAGTGCAATGACTGAAAAAGTATGTGAAGAACTCTTAATAATGCTAAATAATTTTCTAAAACAGCAATCGGGGAAAATCAATTTTCTTTAACATTTGGCTCGTCGTTAACACTATAGCCTACAAACACAATGGGTTTGTTTTACGCTTAACTAGCTATGATCAGGCGGAGCGTGAACCAACTCTAGGGTAAGACTAAAAGAGCCAAATGTTAAACATCGCATACCCGTCTTTTTAGGCAAGAACCACACATAGGTGTCATATAGGCTAATAAAACACGTTTAATGGGACAGAATTTGTATTGAACATAATTACAATTTAATTAAGAAAATAATAAAAATAATAAATAGATTTATCTTTCCATGGTTATTCAAACAGTGAATTAATTATATATAGGATGTGATATTATCACTAACTTAGATCTTAACTTAGATTATTTATACATAATGCACACCGTAGAATGTGATCAAATAGTTTAAAATAGCTGTGCTAAGATATATAAAAATGAATTTTCAATGC
>JAUCNO010001773.1:0-27143 GCA_032353835.1 Enteromius viviparus
CTTAGCCTGTTCGAATCATGCCCTCAATTTTTTTCTGTGTTCACATTCCAAGTGCCATAAAAGTCAACATGTAACATATCATGCCGGTGACACTGTGATTTAAAAAAAAATAAAAATATAAAAAATTCCGGTCAGAAATGACCGTGGAAGGCACAAGGGTTTTAAAAAGAAAACAATCAAAACACTAAATCCAGGTTTTGACATTAATATAGCATCATGAGAGACTGGCAAGCTATTTAAAAAGGCTGGTTCTATATTTTCCCAGGAATGATTTTCAGTACAGAACATGGGTTAAATATATTTTTCTGACCTACTGTAATTTTTTCTGTTTTAAGCTTAAAATCACTTCGAAAAATAGGACTTAATATCTTAAGTAATTTTGCTTGTATTTTATTTAAGAATAAGAATTAACTTAAGAATTAAGACAAAAATAGCCAAACACTTTGCAGTGCACTCTCCTTTGTGTTCTAATAGCACTACTCTGCACTAACAGTGTCTACAGGAACCTCATTTTAAGTCAAGAAAGAGAGACTAAGACTGAACTTTCCCTAAAGAGTGAAGTGCACTGCATTCTAGGATACTGAATTTAGATCACCTGGATATTCCAGGTGTTTTCTATCTCCACTTATTTATTTATACCGCTTTCATTAATACATATCATTCAGAACACAAACTTTCTCAGTAAATCCAGCTGACTTCTAAGTAATCCTGTTTAATCTGCTATAAAGGATTGGATATCTGCTTCACCGATCTATAATCTGTATTCTATTCCCAATCACTGAACAATAAACAGTTAAAACCAAGATAATCCAATCAAACACTGTTGTTACGCTCACATTCATCAGCATCTGCACATGTCTGCATTAAACTGCATTATTTATATATTTAGATAATATGTACTACAATACTGTATGTATCTCAGGTGGATTTTTAGGAAGGAAAACTTTAAGAATTAAATATTATTCACACAATGGCAGCAGCAAATTAGTCATAAATAAATTAGGTAAATTAGAGCAACTGAAGCTAATTTTTATTTTTTTTTAAAAGAACTGTTTACTCTTATATTTATTACATATTATTGTGATGCAAATTTCAGCAAAAAATATATATTTAATTCAATAAAACACAATGCACTAATGAATGATTTTTATTTATATGCATGAGTTTGGAATATTCCAGATGTTTTTATGTTTCTGAAAAAAGTATTTTCAGCTCATTTATATCATTAAAAATACAGTAAAAATTGTTCAATATTACAGCCGTTGTCTATGTAAATATCTGTTAAACTAATTTATTTTTGTGATCATATCTGTATTTTCAGCATCATTACTCCAGTCTTCAGTGCCACGCGACCCTTCAGAAATCATCAAGTTTCAAGGTTTCATAACAGTTCAAATAAAAGCTGCCTTCTAAGTGTGCTGCCTATGTAGACAGCAGAATCCCACTTGACCCCTTCCAGCCTCCTCCATTCATCCTGCTAACGGCATCTCTTTTAAACCCTGATATCTCTCCAGCACAACATGAAAGCTTTATCGTCTTCTTCCCTGCTCTGTTCTGTCTTTTGTTTTCTTTATTACACTCTCTTTTATGGCTCGACTTCAATGCCTGGAGAAAGACAGACGATATTGATATTTGGAGGATGGCAGGAAAAGGCCAAGGCGCGGACGATGAGGGTGTTTTTACGACGGAGACGGGTCTTACTGCACTGATGGCCCTGGAGGACGACGTCCTTGATGGCCAGCATGCCACGCTGCCCGGAGGTCACCGCTTCAAAGACGATCTGCGGAGGAAAGAGAAAGCTCATAAGCACAGTGATAAATGGGGACGCTCTCAAAATGCCAGACGCAGGTGTCCCACCGGGTTCGAGAAGGTGAGGCGTAACACAAAGATGAGGAAAGCACCATTCACATTGGTCATTACTGCTCATTAAAACACCATTTGGCTTAAGCTATCGCACCAAACTTGTTAAATCAGCGGCGTAAGGGGAGCGGGCTCCAAGGGTGCTCACGGTGAATCGGCTGTCTGTCAGATGGCGGCATTTATAGACGCGGTAAATCATGGCTCTATCGGTGAGGTGCTGTGGCAGCATGTGTTAAATCTGCTCCGTTTATACAGCCAAACAATTCAACTCGACAGCCAGACTCTGGGGGTCAGGGCTAAAGAGCGCCGAGTGAAGGATTCTGGGATGCATGCTCTTTGCTAAGGTTTCTATTATGATGCATTTTTGGTGGGTGATTTGACAGGCGTCCCTTGAGCCAGTTCTCTGGTGCAGGGCAACGTCACGGTCACACTGACCCGCGCCAGCTGTTGACCATGAATATGATGTGATAAAGCAGAACAAACGTATTATACAGTGAAATATAGTTGAGATTAGCTGCTGTACCCAAAAACGTGTAGTTGTGGTTTTGCATTACTTGTTTTAAAGGACAAATTCACACGAAATGTTTGTTTTTAACACCAGGTCAGCTTCTTCAATGCTATTTTTATTGCTAAAAGAAACATACTTCGGTTATAAAATTTAAAGATGGAAACTAATTAATTCTAGAACAAATTTTGTAATTACACAGTTATCATTCACTCGCTCTCATGACGTTTCAAACTTGTATGACTTTCTTTCTTCTGTGGAACACAGTGTTTTTGTAAAATGAAAAAGTTTAATAAGTGAACCCCAGCAAACAAACAAAAATAAATAAATAAATAAATACCCCAGATTGCAATTTCTACTGGGTGACCCCGAAATGTGATTGGGCTAGTTTTGAGTTGCAGTTGGGCGGGTTTTGTTGTGAAAACCTGGCAACCCTGATCTTGACATCATCATTTGAAAAAAATTAAAATAAAGATATCTGAGAATTCAAATATGTATTTGTTCATCACACAAACTAATCCTTAGATGACATGAAATATATAGCAAAATCATATGGACTATTAAACAAAATGTATAATTATGTAATCATTTACTCTCTCTAAAGTAATTTCAAAGTATATGATGTTCTTCCATTTTAAGTGACTGAACTATAATTGAATATAGTGGGGGCTGCCCACTGCTCCGGGTGTGTGTGTGTGTGTGTGTGTGGGTTAAACTCAGAGCACAAATTCCTAGTATGGGAAACCATACCTGGCCAAATCTCACTTTCTTCCACCGTCCTTTAAATGTGGATAAAAATGTTTTTTTAATTGACCAGCAGTCACTACCATCCCCAAGCAAACATAAACAGAGGAGCTGATGTTTGACTGTCCAACCAGAGTGAATAGGATTCCCCTGGAGGACACGAGCACAGATGAGGAACCGGAAAGAATGCCTTCTTCAGGAACTGGGTGCGGTTCTCCAGCCAGACCATAATATTACACAACACTGCCAACACACTCTCTCTCTCTCTCTCTCTCTCTATCTCTCTCTTATACACACACACACACACACACAGCATCAATTTAACCCTGTGACTAAATGAGAGCTGAGATGAGACCAGAACAGAGAATAGGAAAACAGACGAGTTAAGAAACGATAAGGGATAATATAACAGAAGAAAAGACCAGATGAGAAGAGGTGAGATCAGATGAGACAACGGCTGATGAGATTAGAGGAATCTAAATATTCAACAGAAAACTAGATAAAAGCTAAGATGAGAGAAGAGCAGAGAATGAGACGAAACAAATCAAGGTTTTAAAGAGATGATATGAGATGAGATGGAACAAGAGCCGAGAATGAGAGATAAAACTAGTACAGAATGAGATGAGACGAAACGAAACGAGTACAGTATGAGACGAGATGAAATGAGAGAATGAGATGAGACGAAACAAATCAAGTTATTCAAGAGAAGACTAGATGAGACAAAAAAAGGGGATAAATTGAGAAGAGAGATAAGCTCTGTCCCACTGCTCCTCATATGTGTCTTCATCATTATCATCTTAGTCTTGTCTTATAAACAGACTGTGAAAGCTCAGGGTGACGTTTTCTCTCATCCTATTCTAACAATTTCTAGAATCAGTTCGGTATTAAGTGCTATAGAAATAAAGGCCACTGACTCTTTAAGCATTAAAATAACAGCATCTTCTGGCTCCAGCTCGACACACAGCGGCCCCCGCAAACACTCAGATGAAGCTTCGCTTTTTCCCAGCAAGAGTGTCGAGAAGCCAACCAACTTCTCATCGCACTAATGACATTAGACTGGAATTATAATTAGCGTCTCGGTTCTGAAGACACTCAGTTGCACTGAGGTCTGAGCTAACCTGTAGAGCTGCGGAGTCAAAGACACTCACGAGGACGTCTGGACAAACACATAAAAATTAAAAACATGTCACAATCAATTAAAGGTTTGATCGCTGACCTGATAACCCCAATTAGCACGGTGGCTACAGCCGTGTAAGAAAAACATCAAATCGAGCCTGTACTGTAATTACAAAAAACCGTCCAAAGCAACAGGTGGTTTCATTTTGACGATCACTTACGATACGGTGCAATTAAAGCGACCTGTAATTATCCCGACATCGCTAATTAGATACACATTGGCTCTATTCTTATCACACAGAGCGATGGATGTGGACTCCTTTCAAGAGGCGTAATAACACACGCTAGTTAGAGATCAAACATCATCCAGTCCAACTAATCAAGCAACATTTGAGATCATTCCTAAACGCAGACGCGATGGAAACATCTCTAAGAATAGAAAGGAAACACAGACGCCAGCAAATGACCCGTTATACTCATTGATGTCAGATATGAGTATGTTCAACCGCTCCCAAAGCCGGAATGTGTGTGTGTGGGCGCGCCCCGCTGACAAATGTGCTGGATGTTTTCATGAACACCAGTGAACGAACATATTTTAGGCTGCTGAGGTTAAAACCACAGACGGACAGTCTGCGGGACTCACTACACACTGGCCGTGTGTTATTCTGAGAGTTACATGTGCGTGAATCAAGAATCTCATGCCAGATAGACTTCTGCTGCTTTAGCAGCTTTATATCTCATGCTAACGAGTGTTCGCTAAATCATAATAATAATACAAACGAAGCTAATACTATTTGCATGGGAATATTAAAATAAACTGAATTTTTTAAATTTTATTTGTATTATTATTTATAATTTTGAAAAAAAACACACACTCAAACATGTTACAATTTCCACTACAGAAGCCCATATAGCAAATGATATTATATTCATAAAATAATATTAATAATAATACATTTACATAGCATTTTCTAGGCAGTGCTTCAAAATATATACATAATCTAAATAATATAATCTTTCATTTATATGCATTTAGGTGAAATTCATATTGAAATATACAGAAGGCAAAATCTATTTTTAAATATATTTCAAGATATATATATATACTGCTTTTTTGTGAATATAGTTTATATGTATAGTGCTTAATAGTTCAATAATAGTGTCAATAATAACAATAAAAAAACATAAATTGTAAAAATGTAATTTCAGAGTCATTATTCAGATCAATACAGTTTAAGTTTTGTTTTGTAATATTTGTTTGTTCAATAATATTAGGTGTCTTTTAAACGATGTGCCCATTGCTAGAGTAAATGAGTAAATTTTTTAATTAATTAATTTAATGCAATCTAAAGTTCTGTAAAGCATGAATAATGTGCCAGAATGCCCCCTGAAGCATGGATCTGGATTCTGAATCTTCTCCTGGAGACGTCATGATCTCGTATGGCAGGTTCTGGTGTTATTTCTCCTAATCAGACCGGGTCTGGTCATCACCTCACTCCCCCGCTCCTCAGCGCCGCTCTAATGGAGTAATTTACCCAAACACGCTTCTCCTGCGCCGGGTCACCAGGGCTCGTTCCACCAATTAACACGGGGCTCCGTCAGCGCCCATGAGAGCCGCTCGCTAATGACCAGCATGTGTGAAATCAGATCCGTCTCTCTCTCTTCAGCACATGTGAAAATGAAGCTCTACAGGAGCAGAAAATGTGATTCTCTTTCACTCTAACGGAAGGCCAGATTTTCATTATATTCACCTGAAATTGAGGGTCAGGCGAGAGGAGGACAGGAAATAACATGTGTCTGAATTGTGAGGACTTCTATTGCCTTTTATCCTGGCCAAGCTATTTTTTTTAACCCTTAACCATAAATAACTGTAAACCGACATTCCAAAATTTCCCTGTAAATCATTTATTTATTTATTTATTTTTGGTAAAAGTCTGGCAACCACGGCTGCTGTTGTGTGAGTGACTCTGACCTGGTAGAAGTTGGGCCAGTATGTGCTGATGGCCAGCTCCACCTGGTTCCAGCTGCGTCCAGCCGGTCCAGACGTGTTCCACACAGGTAAACCCATCGGGCTGTTGTTTTCCTTGATGTAGACGTTCAGGTGCCCAGGCCGTCCTCCTTCTCGTCCAGCCACATAATACTGGAAAATGACGCAGTGTGTGTCGTTTTCTTTCAGCTGCGGCGTGAAGAGCAAGGCCTTCTGACCCGTGAACCGAGCCGTGGAGTTCACCATCATAAACGCCGAGCCTGAGGACCACAAACAAATCACTTCAGACTTCAAAACAGAGTCACTGTCAGTCCAGTGAGTTACTGTGAAGGACACATAACTGAACCATGTTTAACTGTACATTTCTGCTACACGCATCAACATGACCACTGCTGAGCCGCTACTACTAAATATAATGTAGAAAGCAGAGAATTTTTTGATTGGTATTGTTATAAGCACCACAAATAAACTTAACATTAAGGTTTTAACAAATATTTCATAAAATAAATAGTTATGTAGCTATGAAAATATGTATTTTAAATTTTAATGTATTACACATATTCATTAAATGTATTGTTTTATTGTTGTTGTTGTTATTAACAAGTCAATTGATTTATAATTTAACTATAATTCTTCTTTCTAAATTTTCTTCTGCTTTATTTAAATAGTATTAATAATAATAATAATAACAACAACAACATACATATTACTACAAATTATACTAAAATTATATAAATTGTTGCCTCAGAACGTAGCTGAAAATAAGTTTAAGATTTTAGTTTAGAAATTACAAAACATATTCAATAACAACAAAAAATATTTTATTTGAAAAATTACTAAAAATATAATAATAATAATAATAATTAGATTTTTGAAATATATATACAGTATACAGTATAGGTTTAAAGATGCTGAAGCACAAATAATAAAAAAAATATATATATACAGTATATATATATATATCATAAGAATCCCAATGTCACTAAGCCTTTCTCTGTCAAAAGCAGCAGATACAGTAAGTGTGGTTTTGTGGCGTATGAACACGGGATTATTGCGTGTTCAGATCCGTGATAAACGGGTTCAGAGAGTCTCACACACGGCGGTGTTTATCAGACATATGGAATACATGAATGTGTTTATCAACACGTTTAAATCAGAGCAGTGACAGCAATTGATTAAAGAGCAGCCACTTCATTAAGGGAGCAGCTTAATTCATCTTAATTAGCATTGCTAATTAATCTATATCTGTTTCTATCAGGCTGCTGCCAAATTCAACGCACACTGATTCACCATTACAGACACACACACACACTCTCTCTCTCTCTCTCTCACACACACACATGATAAAATGGGTCACAAACCCTGTTAAACCTGGAGCTCTGACCTCACACCACTTCTCCAACCTCCATGAGACTCCTGACCTTTTGACACACACACACACACACACACACACACACACACACACACACCTGAACTAAACAAGAGAGACAGAGACTGAGGAAGATATCAAAGTCAGCTGATAAAAACCATTGTGAAAAAACTCATTATGGATTATAGACTCATATTTTAGTTAAAATCATCTTAATGCTGGATTAGTTTGATCTTTTGTCTTCTCCAGATGTTACAGTTTTTTCCAGACGCTAGGACACATTTCTCAATACTTAGTTTGCTTTTGCAAAACTCTTCACACAGTTCTCCTAACCAAGTTTCAGCTCTGCAAAGCAGTTCATTTTACATTCAAAATGCACTACAACTACCAAAACACTTTCAGGTCTCAAATAAATTCATTCTTCCAGAACACTAGCAAAGGTTGACAGCTGACAAACACACGTTGTCACCCCCAAAACATTGAACTTAAAAACACTAACAACATGTAGCATTACACAGTGTTTCTTGTGTGAAACAAGACATATCTCTGTTTATAACTGCAATAAATATTGTTTATAACTGCAATATATGTTACTGGAATGAATCAGACTTGGCTTCTGATGCAGGGGGTTGTTCTGTGATTATTTTGCTTGACTTCAGTGCAGCCTTCGATACAATTGATCACAAAACTCTACCTAATAGGCTGAAGGTTTTGGCTGGCATATCTGGATCTGCCTTGGACTGGTTTTCATCCTACTTATCAGATAGGACCTTTTCTGTTAAGACTGATATATTCATCTCAAACACTGCCCCTTTATCCTGTGGGGTTCCACAGGGCTCAATTTTGGGTCCATTATTATTTTCATTTTATATTCTTCCATTAGCTGGGATTATTCAATCTTTTAGTGACATTTCTTACCATTTTTATGCTGATGACATCCAGCTGCATATGTCTGTTAAGCCTCACCAGCTGGATAGGTTGTCCACCCTATTCCAGTGTTTAACTCAAGTTTCTGATTGGCTGTCTAACAACTTTCTTGTTTTAAACAAAATTAAAACAGAGACCATGATTATAGCCCCAATGGAACTACACTCTAAAATCAGCCAGGTTCTTGCCTCCTTCTGTCCCTCTGCGAAGTCAAATATTAGAAATCTTGGAGTAATACTTGTTTCTTCTCTGGGCCTTGACTCTCATGTAAAGTCTTTATCACGCTCCTGCTTTTTTCATTTAAGAAACATCTCTAAACTCCGACATATGGTTTTCTACAGCTGAGTTAGAAACAATTGTGCATGCATTAGTATCATCACATCTATTGTAATGCCTTGTTTAACAGCTTAGATAAATCATCTCTTTCTCGCCTTCAAGCCATTCAAAATGCAGCGGCTAGGCTAGTTCTAGTTCTAGTAAGTTCTAGTAAGCGTGCTCACATTACTCCCATTTTATATTGTTTACACTGGCTTCCAATTGATTTTAGAATTCGCTTTAAAATTCTTGTTTTAAAATACACTAAATGGCCAGGCCCCAGTAAATTTGTCCAAGCTTTTAATAAAGCACACTACTGCTCTTTGTCTTCGCTCACAGGCTCAGAGTCTGTTGGTTATTCCCTGCACACGACTAAAGACGAAAGGCTACAGAGCCTTTCGGTCTGTGGCACCAAGGCTGTGGAACAGTATACCACAACATCTACGTTTGGCTGACTCTGTGGATTCCTTCAAAAAACAGTTAAAATGGGTCCTATGCATCTGGAAAAAACTGTAACTGATGAAGTGCTGTGGATTATTGTGATGTTTTTATCTCTCGTTCTGACGGCACCCATTCACATCCATTACTGAGACACTGATGCAGAGACACATTTCTCCAGATCTGATGAAGAAACACACTCCTCCTGATCCTGGATAAAGTAGTCTGATCTATCCCTTTAATAAGCCTATAATAGTCTATAAAAACATCACCCACAATCACAGTTTGTTCTCCGGCTCCTGAACAGTGTTATTAAATAAGATTTTTTGATGAAATAAGAGTACTTTATATGTTTGTCTCTGTGATATGTTGTTGTATTAGCTCTTAACGAGCTTGTCCTGTCTGTGGAATAATTAGAGTGTGTTTGTAGAGCTTCTACTCCTTCACAATAGAGCAATCGGCCCAATTAGTGCTGCGTCTGATGAAGGCCAGTGGTTTCTTAGCACCTCAGCGAGCTCAGTGTCTGATTGGACGAGAGACAGGAGCTTGTGCTAATGACCCTAATGACCTGCTGTAGGTCATATGACCACATACTTTATTATAATGGCTCATTTGATAATGCATTAGTTAATGATAACTTTTTTCACATTAATTAACCATTGTAACATGTTTTTTTATCATCTGTGAGATATTATAGCATTTTTTTATTTTGTATTTTTAAAGTAGTATTGTTTTTACTTTATATACCTTACCATATACAGTAAAAAATAAATGGTTTAAAATCACATTGTGTGTAATTTTACTATATACAAATACTGCCAAATTGTCTATTTATTAATTTTATTAACGTTTTATTTATATTATATTATGTTTTACTTCTATTCAGTAAATTTAGTAAATAAATTACAGTTTAACACATTTTACTGTAGTATTTATTGTAAAAGGTTAAAAACACATTTTGCCAACATTTACAATAAGGTTTTACATGCAAGTTAAATACATTAATATATGAACTAATTATACACAACACTTCTAGTTGATGTTTAATTTCAACAAAACTTCTTTTAACATTTACATAAATAAATGTTTGTAAATTATGCACAAAAAGGTAGGTAGGTTCCTAGATAAATAGATGATATATTTACAAATACAAAATATAACCACATGAACATTGTTAAAACAGGTATATACACATTGGCATGAGAGCAAGGCGAGGAAACGTGCGGGTTCAAATGCAGGCTGTTTATTGATTAACACAGAGTAAAACAGACAGGCTTAAGGTTGTTTCTGGCAGACAGGAGTGGTGAAGGCAAAGCACAAGAATGGTCAGAGTCCAGGCATAGGTCAAAGCACAGTGAACACAATCCAAAGGGCAAAAACAAAGGCGGTGGTCAAAAAACAGGCGAGGTGAGAAACAACAGATCAAAACACAGGGGAAAACACAGAGTGGCAAAACGACGGGTTGACAGTGCTAATGGACCGTGGAGACAGACAAACACAGGGGGGTTTTATACAGATGAAAGTACGTCAAAGAGGTGGGGCAAACAATCAAACACCTAGACAACCACCGAGTGGGCGGAGACATTTGTTCATTGCTGTGAGTCCATGAAAACCAACACAAAACATAGAGAGTAGTTGAGAGCTGGAGTGCCATCCAGTGGCCTGTGCTGGCACCTCCAGCTGACCATGACATAGCCATCCCTCTGAGGAGCGGCTTCCAGACGCTCCCAACTTTGGAGCTAGAGAGAGCGCCTGGGGAGGCGCCTGGGCTAGTCGGACAGGAAGGCAATCCTCCCAGGCGGAGCGGATGGCAGCAGGGTTCCACTGGTTCGGCCTGACAGTGACAGAGCCCTCTTGGGGCCACCAGGCTGACTTTACGCACTTGAAAGCTCTACCAACTTTGAACGCGCCCTCCGAGGCCAGACCGAGAATGAATGCGCCCTTCAAGACCAGACAGGTAGTGGATATGCCCTATGAGATCAGACCGACGCTGTCGTCACCCTTCGAGACTGAGCCACCAGGGAAGACTCCCTCCCTGACCGACTGAACCAGGATTCAGGGACCTCCATGGGCTGTGCAGCCACCAATGAGGCCACTGGGGATTCTACAGTCAAAACCGACATCTCCAGAGGTAGTGCAGCCTCCGGTGGACCTGATGGAGTCTCGGTGTAATATACCTGTTCTGGGGGTTCAGGCCATGGGGCCTCAAAGGTCTTGTGGAGCTTGGGTGAGTTCAGCGACACTGGGTCATGACCTGGGTCTGGCGGATCTGGCCACATAGGTTTCGGATCACAGACGGAGTCTGGCGGATCCGGCCACTCTGGTTCAGGATCACAGACGGGGTCTGGCGGATCCGACCATCATGAGTCAGGGTCACAGGCCTTAGTTAATTCGTCAGACTGTGGAAGCAGGACTGACTGACCTTGACACAACCCTCATGTCGTGCTACGGGGCTCATTCCCGTTTCTGACCGGTTTGACTTACTGAGGGCCTTCTGCAGCTTTGCAGGCTGCCTAACTGGAATCGACTGGGTAGAACACGGCCCCTCCTACCGTGCGACACGGAATCGTGAGGGATTTCGACAGCACATCAGGGGGATTCAATGGCGCAGCTTCTCTGTGATCTACGGCTCTGTTCATTAACTGGCGCTGCATTTAAAAACATCTGACGAAGATTTAGCGCTAATCAAAGAACCGGCTTTACTGATGAGATGCGCACAATATATCGTTCGATATATATCGCCCAGCCCTAGTGGAGACAGACAAACACAGGGGGGTTTTGTACAGATGAAAGTAGGTCAAAGAGGTGGGGCAAACAATGAAACACCTAGACAACCATTAAGTGGGCGGAGACATGAGTTCATTGCTGTGAGTCCATGAAAACCAACACAAAACATAGAGAGTAACTGAGAGCTGGAGTGCCATCCAGTGGCCTGTGCTGGCACTTCCAGCTGACCATGACACACAGTGTGTGTGTGTGTGAGTGTGCTTGTGCATATGTAGTGTGTGCTTGTGTTTGTGTGTGTGTGTGTGTTTGTGTTGTGTTATTCATAGTAACATATAATACACATATATATTAATGTGTATATGTGTGTATGTTTGTGTTTGTGTTGTGTTTGTTTGCTTGTGTGTGTATGTGCATCAGTTTGACGTGAGGATTTTTTTGAGCAGTGATTTAAACAGGGAGTGATGTGCTGCAGATGATCTCTTCATACACTGATGTGTGAGAGTCCAGCTGCTGCACAAGTCCTGAGTGAAAGCACGCTTTAATTTGAGCTCCGGTCTGCTGTAAAACACGTCTGAAGGTGAAAGCCTTACCTGCACCTGATGCTTCATTAGAGCATGCAGGGATAGCGTCAGCTCGTCACACTAACGGCTCAGCTAATTAAACAGAGCCCGGACACATTATTATAAGAGACGTGTGTTCCCATGTGTGAGAGATTTCTAATAATCAGAGACATCTGAACACAGTGCAGGCTGAAATAACGACACAGATCATTAACGAGAACAGCCATGATTCAATTATAACTTCGCACTCTGACAGCTCTGAGTGCCTAATTTTATCAATGTGCTTTCAAACCAAACCAATCAAACATTCTAATCAACGTGTTTCTGCAAAGTAACAAGCATGAGTACTCCGTCCTAAAATAATACTCGTACAACTCGAAATTCCTTACTTCTGCGATACTCTTGCGGAAGAGCATCGTAGCAGTAACACAGTACAGTTGTGGCTTCAGATAATACAATACTTAATACTACGTTACTACTAAAACACCATAGTAGTACCATAGTATAATACTCATCTAAAACTACATTAGAATGTTAATGATATGATGGTGGGGGAAAAAAATTAAATAAATAAATAAAATAATTAGCAGATAATTATTTAATACAAATAACATTTTAAATAAATGTTTTGTTTAATAAATAAATATGTGTGTTTTATTTTAGAAAATGGTGTATTTCCAAATAAATATAATAATAATAATATAGTATATATGCATGTGTTTGTATTTATTTATACATAATAAATACACAGTATACACAAATATATCATGTAAAGAAAAACTTTAATTGTGGATGTGATCAATAGCAATAAATTGTTTGACATCACACAATATTTAGTTTAATAAATATATTGTTTATTATTTAATTCAGCATTATTAACACTGAAAATACAAATAACTAATTAACTTTCTTAATAAATGAACTTTATTAAAAAATATTAACCAAATACATTTTATTTCTGTTCATTAAAAACAAAATAAATAAACTGACTTGAAGTATTGTTTCCCAAACTAGATGTCATGACAGTTGATGAAAAATCTCATTTTTAATAATAATTAAATCATGAAAAATACATAATTTAATAATAATTAAATTATATTTTTGTATTTTTATTATTTTAAAATATGACACACACACACATATATATATATATATATATATTAAAAAATCAGCCATTTTAAATTGCAATAACATTTCATAGTTTTCCTGTAATAAATGCAGGAGAAATGGTATATATTTATTTCCGGTCGAGGGGATGAGCGTTTGGGAATCTCTGATTTAAAGTGAACTGATTCAGATGTGATTAATCTGAGCTGTATAATTATTAAAAAATCTGGTCTTGAGCTCGTCCTCTGCTGATCATCAAAGTGGACAGGTTTTTACATTCGCCGGGCAGCGAGCGACGGTTGTAATTTCCAGTAATGACCTGCGCTCATTATTCTGTTCACACTCGGGTCCTGAACCCTGTGAAAATCATTATGTGGCAGAAACGCGGAGGAAGGGGCCGCTCTTTAAACTCAAACCCTCCAGGTCTCATTTGCTAATAAAACCCGGCGAGGTCAAAGCCTGAGAAAAAGCCCGGCGGCGCCTCTCAAATGTCAGCGTAGACAAGCCTATTCTCACATTGTGCCACCAATCAAAAACGCTCTCGCTGTGAGAGTTCGCCGGGAAAAAACCTGCTAGAAAAGAGCAGGAAAAATACTGTAGTAGCGAATGAGCCATGCCGCTTTTGTCTGCCTCTGACAATGAGGACGGAAAAAAAAACTTGATTCCGTCTGTCTGTTTGCAGAATGAAAGCTGAAGAACTCTCTTAAACTCTGAGGAAAGGCTTCTGTCTGTGGTTAATTGGCCAGCAGCAGCGCTTCGTGACGCCATCACACGCTATAATGACATTATCTGCTGTAAAAGTCACTGTAAAGCGCCGTTAATTAATTCAGAGTCATGTGATGAGTCCCCCCGCCAAACTGAACACACAAAAATCATCTTCTTGCTCAGTATTTTGTCTTGTTTTCTAGAACAAACTAATAAACATCCCTGAATTAAGATGCATTTCTTTGACCTGGTTAAACAACTTAAGATGTTAAGTCAGCTGTGTTTTCAATTTTGTTCGTTTTTGATTGAAACAAGGAAAATATCTGCCAACGAAGTACGAAAAATAATCTTGTTTAGCATCTGAATTAAGATACAGATATTTTTGCTCATCACAAACAATTGGTTTTATTCTTATTATTCTTATTATTCTTATTATTATTATTATTTATTTAGACTTAAATTATGTGAATGCATCTTGAAACAGGAACGTTTAGCACTAGAAAACAAGAACTATTTCTGCAGTGTTTTATATCTAGATTTTCACATTTTTCTAGAATTACAGTAATACCAGAAGCATGAGTTATGATGTTATTAAATATAACATATAGACACAAATTTCTAATGATTAAAATGTTTAGATGTTTTTGAAAGGGTTTTTCTAGGGCTGTAATTTTATTTGTTAAAAAATACAATAAAAATGGTAACACATAAGTTTTTAAAAAGTTTTTTCTGTAAATATCTGCTAGAATGTAATTTATTTCCATGATGATCATTTTTCCAGTCTTCAGTGTCACATGATCCTTCACAAATCATTCCGGGTTTTTTTTTATATCTGAATACAAATTTGTTGATTTTATCATGCATATGATCTGAAAGGTCTGTAACTTCACAATTAGATTGTGTTTTAAATGACTTTTTATTTTTTTTATTTAAAATAACTTTTTTGTTTACTTTTATTGACCTTATTAGTTTACAATTAAAATTAATTGGAGCATTTTAAATTAAAGTTAACATTTCTTCATTTATTTACTGATTATTATTAACGTTGAAAAAAAACTGTGCTGCATAATATTTGTGTGGAAACCAGATCAGGATCAATAGAAAGTAACAGTAGTTATTTTAAATAGAAATATACTGTAACACTATAAATGTTATTAGAAATGTTTCTTGAGCAGTAAATCAGCATATTATTATGATTTCTGAAGACTGGAGTAATGATGCTGAAAACAGATATTTAAAATGCTAATAATATATCACATTTTTACTGTATTTCTGATCAAACCATCTAAATGGAGCTTCGGTGAGCAGGAGAAACTTACCAAGCCCAAACGTTTGTATGACTCTTCAAATACTGACTTAATTTAAGTGAACCTGTTTCTCTGAGAGGTTTGATGGTCAGTCTGAAACAGTAGGACAATTTATTCTCTCCTGGTCTCATATCACAGGCTGCTTTCTGTCCCATTTGACTTTCTCTCGACTCGAACCCTCGTCAGAGCTGTGAATGCGGCAAATGTAATTAGTGTGTTGTGGCCTGATGCTAATGGACAATTCCTGAGGGACGTCATCTTCAGCCGATGTGACTGAAGTTCTGATTTAATTCCTGCGTCCTTCGCTTTTCACGACAACTCAACAACAACAACAGGATCTGCTCTTACTGTACTCGCAACACTTAACTCAGTTAATGAGGCGGTAAAAACAAATAACATCACAGATCAGACTTCATTAGGAGAAAATACGCATTTCAGCGCTTTGATCTGGAGAGACAAATAAAAAAAAAACTTGCATTCAAAACTTTGACCCTTTTTTCTAAATGCTACACACAAACCCAAGAATTGCACACACCAGATGTGAGTGTGTGTGTGTGTGTGTGTGCACATGTTTATGTGGTTTATGATAGAGTGCGGATCGGGCCGCATTTTTCTGTCCGAGCCCGGTCCGTATCTGACAGGCATTAAGATGTCCGAGCCCAATCCCAGCCCAATCTATTTTTTTTCTCATACCAACTCAGGCACATTTTTGTGTGGAAAGCCCGCTTTTATTAAGCAACTGTAGGAAAGCGTTTGGAAATGTCAAGAAATGAGAGCATCAGCGCACATAGGGCAAAAAGCGTCGTTATAACACCGGCACAGACGGCCTGACCTGTCGGGTATCCATCCTCTAGTTTATGAGGACACAAATGTGTATAATGGCATAGGTATGACTGGTATTACAATATGAAGGTGTTTATGAGGATATTTTCAGTGTCCCCGTAATTAAAAAGATTTAAAAAACATACTAAAGGGTGTTTTTTGAAAATCTAAAAGTGTGTTTAGGTTTAGGTGTAGGGTCAGCGTAGGACAATACCACATACAGTCTGTACAGTAGAAACACTATTACACCTATGAAGAGACCCCAGAAAACATGTACAGTAAACACAACGTGTGTGAGCAAGAGAGAGTGTTTTTGAGTGTGTGTGTGTGTGTGTGTGTGTGCACAAGCATGTTGCGTGTGTGAGAGAGTGTGTGTGGCTGCCGCCACAAGTCAATTGTGCTGTAGCAAACACGTTTGGCTCTGCAGCTCATTTCACCTCCTTTAGAATCCCACGTGTATGACACACACTCACACACACACGAAGAGATAAGCAATCGAACACTCAATCTTAATGACCAGAACACACACGGATCAGCAGAAGGGCCACTGATACATCAATATTCTTCAGTTGAGTCACATTTATTTCTACAGCGCTTCATGCAGCTTTACGGTAATAACCAGGAAAATATTTGAGAAAATAGTGTCAATATGAAAAATTCAGCAAGTATGAACACTTCAGCTGTGAAGCAGCTGTAGAAAAAAATTTAAAACATCATCATAAACATCAACATTAAAACAGAAATGGTTATTAAAACAATTCAGTTCAAATATGTTGTTCTAATTCAATAACGTCAGTAAGAGGCATCACTGTTAACTCAAACTAAACCATAAAAATAAAATAAAATAATTAAACAAAAAATATTGTTGTTTCAGCTAGTTTTCAGCTGACAATCACACTAAAGCAGCAGTAGTGTCAGTGTAGTTAAGTCAATAAGATTACATCTTTTTAACCCCTTCAAGCCTTTTAATGATGTTTAATTAAATGAGTATTCAAGCAAATAAAGCACATATGTTTATTACTACTAATAATAATAATTAGGTTATAAAGTAACTAGGTTAAAAACATTTTAAAAAATACTTTAACTCAAATAATTTATAGATTTATTCATTTTGATTTATGTATATTAGTGATAAACGTGTCAATAGGAATGTTAATTATTAAAGTAAATATAGTTCGGGTTTCATGTTAAATTTTGATGTAAATGGAATTCATGATGCTAATCGAAATGACAAGAAGTTTACAAAACTCAGTGGCACATTTATAAAAAGCAAACACATAGGAAATATTTAATATGTTGGCCAGCATTGTTAGGCTAAAACAGACACACACACACACACACACACACAAGTAAGCGCTCGATTACACGTCACATTTAAGAGGAAAACAACATCCATTGGTTGTAGAGCAGCGTCTGTATTGGTCTGATTTCTGAGGAGCTGTCTTCGTCTCAAATCAAATGAGAAGCCATCAACGCAACATTAAAGAGAGAGAGAGACGCTCTGAATACGGGAAACTCATCCTAATGACTTCCAATACGCCACCGCTAGAGGAAAAACGCTTTAATTAAAATAGATTTGCCTGTTTTGATATAAAAATTCATTCCCAGAGCCTCTGTCTTCCCTCCATTAGCTGATATCGAGCGCCGGTCGCGTTTACCGTAATGTGAGCGATAACTGGCTGGTTACTGGTGGGAGGTTTTCTCGGAGGACTGAGGGCTGATTTTGCTTGGTTTCTTCTCTAATAAAGTGCTTTAGTGATCGCACACCATCTCAAACCATTATTCCCTCCACAGAGACTTAAGCTATCCTTCACAAAACAACCAAACCAGCAGCAGCAGTGTATGAAGTCATGCCATAAAAACAACTAATCAGCATTTCTAGAACAAATATCTAAACAGATGTGTTTACTTGACAGGTCAAATGATTTAAGATTTTGTTTTATAAAAAACAAAAAAATAAAATAAAAACTAATAGTTTTTGCTTAAAACAAGGGAATGGGCAATGGGTAAAGAAATCTTGTTTTTCCTTTAACCCTCTGGGGTCTGAGGTGATTTTGGGGCCCTCCTTTTCATACCCCATTGGCAGGTATTTTTGCTTGTTTTATGACTGAAAGAAAAAATATACACACGAATATATATATAGACTGAGAATATTTTTACCTGTCAAGAAAACTCATCTTGAGTCAAAAATGTTTAAATATACTATTTAAACTATTACTATTTAAATATATCTATTATACTAGAATAATACTACACTGTAATATATATCTTTTTTTTACCTTAGATTCTTTTTTTCTAGTTTTCAGCCAAAATATCTCAGATATCTTAAATCAAGAAGGATTTCTAGACTAATACAAATTATTGTCTTGAATTTTTTGGTTTAAACAAGCAAAATAATCTTATTTCCAGACTGAAATATACTTATTTTACTTACCATTTTGGCAGATTATTTAGTTTTTTCTAAGTAAAAACTCACTGAAGTAGACTTTTCTGAAAAGTAAAAAAAGTTTCTGACAATATGGCAAGGCACCGAACTCCCAACTGCTCCCCGGCTGTGTGTGTGTGTGTGTGGTTGATCACTTCTTACTGCTGTGTGTGTGCACTTGGAAGGGTTAAAAATAGAGCACTAAGTGCTCACCTAGTACATGTTCAATGGCGTTGATTTTTCAGGAATCATTGAGAATTTCAATCCATTTAAAGCACCAGATCATCAGATGAACGTGATCCCTGCTCCATTTCTAATAAAAACATCCCTGATAATAGGAGTCTGTAAACACTTGGAGATAGCAGGGTACATCAAATCAGAAGCTAGAAATGTGTTTCTGTAGGGTTCTAAAAGTCCATTTAAGGCTTGTTTAAGACCTTTTTAAGTCAATTTAAGGCTAAATGAAAGGAAACACAATGTGTCAATATGTTTTGTTATGGTGAGTGTCTAGAAAGCAGAAAATGACTATGAGTTGTATTAAAGTTACATTTAATTGTCACTTTTAAAAAGTGACATTGCTCCATATTATAAGTATTGTTTTCTAAAGAACTGGACAAAATAAAATTAGTTTTTGATTACAGTAAAACGAGAACTAATTCTTTTAAACTCAATTTAAAAGAATACCCCACTGACAGATATTTTTTAATGTTTTAAGCATAAACTTTTTTTCATTTTGCAACCCTAATCTAAGGATGTCTAGGTATTTGTAATGGGATTAAAAAGAAAAACAATTACATTTTGTAGTGTATCCATAGCTTTGAATGAATTTAAATGTTCTGGTCTGATTCAAAACATATTTAAAGTCTCTGTTTGCGGGTAATTTAAGACGGTAAGAGCTTTTATAAGAGCCAGAGAGACCCTGGATAACCTTAAGGTTAGGTTCAAACCCCAGACGTAGTGTTTCATAAAAACCTCAGACTGTCCTGAACGTGACCCTGCTGAAACAAACCGCTTAAACCAGCCTAATGTGATTACCCAGACTGGCCTGTTTTGATGGTTTTAGAGGGGTTTTACAGGGTTTTAACTGGCCGAGAGTTACTTTAGTTATTCTGACATCCACCATGAGATTATTTTTCTGACCTCATTGGAAGATATTTTATTATTCTTGTTTTATGCAAAATCTCTCTTCTTTTTTTACAATTGACAGACAATAAGACTACATTTCTTAAGTCATTTTGCTCAAGCAAATGTGTCTCGATTTAAACCTCATAATGCACTTTATTATTAGAAATATTTCTAAAAATACATGTGTTTTATTAAGGAAACAAAAATTAAGGAAGCAAATACATATTAACACCCTCAAAATAAAAGTTATTTATTTACATTTACTTTTAAAGAAATATTTATTTATTATTATTATTTATTAAGTTTTTCATTTTAGGTTTTTTTATTCTAAGATCCATCACAAAGATATTGTAATTCAAAGAGAAAGCAGGGCTATTTTTCTGACTCCGCTTCGAGAGATTTTATCATTCTTGTTTTGAGCACACCATTTTTCATACTTTTTGGTTCACACTTTGTCCTTTTTCAGGTAAATCAACATAATATAAAACAAGTTAGATTAAGATTTTTCTTTTTTTCTATTATTATTTAGAATGTTTAGGGTTGTATGATACGATGCAATATTTATAATGTTTTTTACGAGCAGCTTCTCTACTGCCACTTTTGTCTGCCAAAATGTTACTTTTTATTTTTTGACCTTAAACATATCCAAATCATGTCCGTGATTTCTGTACGTGTTCACACACTTCATCAGCACAGAGTAAATGAGCCACAACCAAAGCATGAACCTGCACTAATCAGTCAGTGATTGAGCGACGGTCTCACCAGGTGGCACCCATGGGTCCAGCGAAGGTCTTTCACTAGTGTCCATCTGCTCCCAGTCCAGGTCATCATCTCGCCCTTGGGTGTATCCGCAGGACGAGTAAGGCTTCTCAAAGTCACAATCTCCTGCAACAAAAGGACAGACATGTATATTATCAGCACTTTTCCCATTCCCCCGGCCTGGAAATGAGACATTCCTCCTCCTCTTCCTCACTTCTTTCCACTCGTAATGCAATATGCCAAACAACAGCAGCGCTTAAACCGAGATGGAGAGCGATTCGAAGCGAATACATATATTACCATCATTAGCCGCACCGCATACCAATTTCACAATGACAGAAATGAAGTGTCCAAACTCTATCATCGTTAAACGCTGGGCTGCCGCTGCGCCAGCGAGCATAAATGTGATTCATTTCAGAGCGCTGTGTGACCAGACTTCCCCTTCCTATCATCAACCATCAGCTCTCATTCATCCTAATTCTCCTCGTGGGACACACACCGCTGACCGTCGTCTGCACTTTTAATTCCTGCGATAAACAGGTGAGAATAAACTGTCTTTACCAACACATTCAAATTGAAAGGATTCTGTCAGCGTCAAACACTGTTGTTTTGGGCTGCACATCCCAACCAGATGGACTGAAATAGAGTTTATTATAGAACTATATGTTGCACACTGCAAAAGTATGATTTTTATCATTATTACTTATTTGCATTGGTTTACAAGTATTCTTGAAATCAAGATACATTACAAGATACATGCATGTAAATCACGTTTAAAGCTGGAACAAATGTATTTTATGTATCAATATGTATATTGATTGAACCCTCATATCGGGGTACACTTTGACCAATATTTTTTTAAGATGATTGATGATTGATTTTTTTTAAGGGGTAAATGCATTATTAATGTGGTAACAATCAAAACAGAATTATTTCCATTCACTCATTAAAGAGACGTTGTTAATCACAACAAATATGGTCTTAATTGAAAAATATTCCAAACGGACCTGGAATGTGAAAATAATCTTCAAATGTAGCATACATTAAGAATATTTAGACATTAGCACTAGAAAATAATAGAGAAAACCTCTTTGCAGTGCAACTAACCAGCTGATTTAGCTTTAATGTAAAAAGTCTTGCTGTGCATTATTTAATGTCAACGTCAAAGACAGATTTACTCATATAGCATGACATTAATTGAAAGTGCTTTACAACAATAAACACAGCCCTAAAATAATAAAAACAGTCTTGAATTGAAGAATCTTTGACTGTAAATTCAGGGCTGAAGTTTAACCGGAGCTCGGCAGTGACTGACGGACCGCTACAGAAACATGACCGGCGTCCGAGTGAAATGAATGTTCAAGGCTGTAATTATGGGTAAACAGAAACGAACAGGTGTGAGGAAATGATTATTGGCACACTTTTAGCCCCGCTGCTTACGAGCGCTGCGCTGAGATTTATTCTGAGTGCATTTGAACGAGCAGACGCAAGGCCAAAAGTTCTGTGCACTCCAGAGGAAATGGAAAATAATGGTGAAATAAATGAATATTTCAGGACATGCCGCTGCAGCGCTCGCAAACTCACTGTAAATCAACACAGGAGCTTCTACACACACAGACGCAAATCAGCAACCAAACATCCATTTAACACACACACACCCTCTGCGCACAAATGCACAATAATGCTTGCATAAACAAGAAAAGCAGAAAAACCCCTTTTATATGCCAGATCTGATCAATCACTTTTGAAGCGTGATGACTGTGTGTGTGTATGTGTGTGTGTGTTCCCAATCCTTTTTACTACCATCATGTAATGTATTTCTGATAAGATATGTACTGTATATACCATGCTTCAAGAAACAGAACAAATAACTAGTAAAATTTAACGAAAAACAAACAAACAAACAAAAAAACTATAATAATAATTCTGATCTGTAAAAACAAAATAAACTGTTATAAAAGTTATGAATTTAAATTATATATATATATATATATATATACACACATACATACACACACATTATTTAATTTATTATACATAATTAGGTTGAGGTTAATATGTGTGTGTAAAAATACTGAAAACACGAAAAGTTTTTTTTATTTTACAGATATATATATATATATATATATATATATATTTTTTTTTTTTTTTAACTTAATATGTTTATTATTATTATATAATACTATAAGTAACCAAATATTACAATTGTGTTTTAATTATATAGTAAAGTTTATTGTATATTTGAGTTACACTGCATTATATCGGAAGATGCAAAAAATTGTTATACTTCATTATTAGAGATGTAACGGTTCAGTTCAAATATGATACAGTGGTGTCACGGTTCGGTATGTTTTTGATACAGCAAAAATAAAACTAAAAAAAGAGAATTTCTAAGATTTTTTCCCCCATTTTTATTTATTAAAACTGAGCGTCCCGCATTCGTAGACCGTGCACACGATCCACTGACATCCAGGGCACCACGTGAAAGAAGACGACAGGTGAAGAAATCGTACAGGTTACTTGCGTAACCACTGTTCCCTGTGACATGGAACGAATACTGTGTCTGACGCCCCTAACTGAAGCCTATTCTAAAACGCAGTTTTATTATTTACCAAAACTGCACGGTTTTGGTCACTGTATAGGGGACTTATTTTTAACCAGTGGGCAAGGCCCTTCGAACAGCTGGCCAATGCCATCGACCACACCCCCTGTCGTGATGTTTCTGCTCCAATGGCAGCAGGTGGCACCATGGTGGTGTGATATGGCGTGACCCGTGTTTATATCAGCTTAGGACACGCTAGCCATCTTCAGGTTCATTCGACTGAAGCGACGGCCTCTCACAGCACGCCTATACCCGTGGCAGTAATGCGGCTAGTTAAGTGATGCAAAACTTGCATTAAGAGTATGCAAGTGATGTTATCACAACCAAGTTGTCCCTTTTGAGCGCAAGCCGGTCAAATAGTGAAAGAACCCTGATTTGAGATTATTGCGCTTTTTAGCCTGGTACTTTTGGGCTGAGCATGTTCACTGTGTTTGTAACCAGGCAGTAACTGATGTCTGATACAGCAGTCAGCAAGCACAAGTCATAGAAACTCTCATAGATCCGAGAGTTGTTAAAAGTATTAGCACTTTACAGCGGAGCCAAACGCAGTGGTGAATACACTCGTTGATGAGCCGGCAGCGCCGGACAGTTCAGAGTCTATTTCTGTCAGGCTATGACTGAAGCTGAGAAGACTGCAGTGCAGGTAGCCTTAAGTGATAATGACTCTGAATAGCTCGTTTACAGAAGGGAGCTTGTTCAGATAATAACGCACTTATATAGCGTTTGTGAGTGAAACTCAAGAGTGTAGTTTTTTTCTGGCTATAACTGAAGCTGGAAAGCTGCGGCTAGGGAGCCTGTAGTGCCCTCAAGCTTGATCCAACTAGCTTTCTCAAAAGGGAGTTTAAGTCAGGCAATAAGCATTGCATAGCGCTTTTAGTGAAACTCTAAGAGTAGATCTGTCAGGCTATAACTGGATCTAAGGGATGCAGTTAGCGAGCCTATAAATGACAGTTAGTTTCGTCTGACTCGCTTTGCAGGAGGGAGTTCAGAGACAATACAGCGCCGCTCTGCGCTGTGAGTGAGACTTAGAGAACCGCAGGAGTTACTCAGCAGAGAGGACCTTAGCATGTAATGATGGGATATCCAGAATATAAAACCTGGCAAAGCTGGACGGCGATGACCAGCCGGCCGCTTCACATATCTCTGATAGAGAAATCCCACTAGCCCATGCCCAGGTAGAGGCAGTGGATCTAGTAAAATGACATTTAACTCCCAGAGGACATTCCAGGCCCGCTGAAGAGTAAGCCACTAAAATAGCGTTCACAATCCATTTTGCGAGCCTTTGCTTCGAGACCGGTAGCCCTTTGGAACGGACACCGAAGCAGACAAACAGCTGATCAGAGCGTCTGAAGTCAGCTGAGCGCTCTCAATGCCCTGACCAGGCAGAGGGGGTTTGAGTCCTGGTCCTCCGAGGGTGGCAGGGCTGTTAGAGAGACCACCTGAGCTTTGAACGGTAAAAGTCTGTAGACCGGCCTTCGCGCGGCTGTTTATGCTTTGCTCAGACAGCCGAGGAGAATAAGCAGCTAGAGGGCTTACTTATTCCTACAGACCGGCAGAGCAGACAGAGAGGTAAAGGCGAAGAAGGCTCTCTGTCTCGAGGCGGTGAAAAACGCGGGGCTGCGCTGGTGTGACTTTACCCAACTCAGAGCGCGCTGTCCTTGGCTCCACTGTATCGGCGAGACGGGGGAGCTGTAGGTACATAGCCGTGCCTCGGATGACTTTCGAGTCATTTCTCCCGAACTCAAGGCATGCGGGGCTTACACACAGCGCTTGCAGGTCGCCTACTCGCTTAACAGATGCCAGTGCTAGAAGCAGGGCAGTCTTAAGCGTCAGCGTATTCAATGTCGCCGTCTGAAGGGGCTCGAAGGGAGGTCCTTTGAGGGCATTCAGCACCGTGGGCAGGTCCCATGCCGGGACAGTGCGAGGGCGGGGGGGGGGCTTCAGCCACCTCGTCTTCTTAAGAACTGTATCAGCAAAGCATCTTTCAGCATCGTATAAAGGCTCGCTATCCACGGCTGGTTCGGCCACCGAGGGGCTAACAGGAGGAGGTTGTGGTCTTCCTCCTTGACCCTGCTGATGATCTGAGTTATCAGGGGGGTCAGAGGGAACGCATAGAGAGAAAGCCTCGGCCAGGACTGGGCAAGGGCATCCATTTCCATGGTGAACTATGCTGGGCAGTAATTTATGTACGAAACCCCTGTCATACTGTCCGAGCACACCAGAACGTGACTGTCCCTCAGTAGTGGAAGGAAGAAGTGACACACTGCCATCATCTCTAGACAGTTTATGTGTAATTCGCTGTCCTCCTTTGACTACAGGTCGGAGGCTGCCAAGTTGTTGTTTTTTTTCCGTGCCTGAGACGCCAGGCTTGCGGCGGCACCCGTTATTTTAACCAGAACTGCAGGGGCCTCATATGAAGGAGGCCCAGCTGCAGGTTGGGTGAAGCTGCTGCCATCAACCCCAGCATTCTCTGAAAAGCTTTTAGAGTGTGCCTGGGTCCGGGCTCAAAGGACGCTGCACTCGTTTGAATGCTTGCGACCCGCTCGAACGACTAGACCTGGCTAGAACGAGCCAATCGTCTAGGTAATTCCGCACGTGAATTCCCATCGCTTTTAAAGGGGAAAGCGCTGCGTCCATACACTTTGTGAATACACGGGGGCTAGAGAGAGACCGAAGGGGAGGACCATATATAGATATGCTTCGAAGGCAAATCTCAAAAATGGCCTGTGATGGGAAGCTATCTGAATGTGAAAGTAAACGTCTTTCAGGTCCAGCGAAAACAGGCAGTATTTTCGGCACAGTTAGCATTTTGAAAGGCCGTTTGAGAAGGGTGCAATTCAAAATCCTTAAGTCTAATATGGGTCTGAGCCCGCTGTCTCACTTGGGGATCAGAAAATACCTGCTGTAATGCCCTTTTTCTCTGTCTGAGGGAGGAACCACCTGGATCGCCCCTTTCGACAGCAATGTGTCTACCTCGGCTCTGAGCACTCGCGCAGTGGGGCTCGAGACCGTGGTATGCAAGATTTTGCTGAAGGGCTTTGACCTTTCGGCGAACTGAAGGCTGTAGCCAATTTCTATTATCCCCAAAACCCATTTTGACACCCCGGGAATGGCGCGCTAGGCATTCAGGCGGAGTGATAATGTATTTATTATGTCTGTAGTTATGTCGCTGTCCAGGGACTGATAACTCATGACATTTTGTGATTGTGCGAAACAGCTCTTTGTGTGAGATTGTGTGGTCACCTTTAAAAAGGCGTGCTGCAAGACCGCTTTTACGGGCCTTATATATGCAGCAAGTTGGGGTTCCTCCATGCCCAGGGCTTTGCGGGGCAGTGGGAGTTGTCGGCAGCGTTGTAGCTTTCTGGGCGGTCCGGCATTGGCGGGACCGTTGCCCGGCCGCTTCCCGGTTAGGATGACTTCCTCACCTCGGTGTCCAGCAAGGGCCGGGGATCTTGTCTCCTCGACGAGGGGAAGCGGCGGTTGGTAGAACGGGAGCGGTGTCTCTGGTGCTCCGTTCTCTGCTGCGGCTGAACGGAGCACGGGGTTGCTGTGCTGGCGGCTTTGTGCGGCTAGCAGAGGCGGACCTTTTCGGCAAAAAGTGCCACATCGCCTGCGACACTTTCTGCGCCTCCGTGAACCGCAGGGCCGTGCAGAGACGCTTGATCAAGGGGGCGGGTGCTCAAAGTTAAAAAAGGGGCAGATAGAACAGGCTGAATAACAACAACTCGCATTCATGACAAATC
>JAUCNO010001775.1:0-17149 GCA_032353835.1 Enteromius viviparus
CCCTGGAGCCACGTCGTCTCGTCTCTCTATGTACCTGTACCGTGTATAGCAGAGATGACAATAAAGTTGAACCTTGAACCTTGAACCTTGTAGTGTTTCCTGTAAGGGGTAGGTTTAGGTGTAGGGTCAGTGTAGGACAATACCACATACAGTCTGTACACTTTTAAATTTGTCATTATGAGTTCATCATAAAAGTGTTTATTGTAATGTATTGTTAATTTGTTATATTAATAATTATTACCAAAATTATAATTATGTTTTAGAAAATATATACACATTTTATAAAAGGCTGCTTTATAACAGATTCAATTATATCTGTAACTGTGTGTATGTGTATATATATATATATGTGTGTGTGTGTGTGTGTGTGTGTGTGTGTGTATATATGCAACTATGTGTGTTTGTTTGATATTAATGAACTGATGACGTGTATGTGTGTGTGTGTGTGTGTGTTGCTGTAGGTTTGGGGGAGGTTTGGGGTCGAAGCCGATCTTTAGAGAACACAAACCTTGAGCTCGGATCTCATTTACTGCAGGTAATAATCAGCAAGATGCTCCAGGTAATATGAAGACTTTATTATTATTATTATTATTATTATTATTATCATAGTTTGCATGAGACTGCAGTGTTTTGATTAACGCAGCATCTTTGCAGAAGTGGTGGCGGTTCTCTGTGTTCTGTGTGATCTGTGCCCTGCTCTCTGATCTGCAGACGCTGGACGGCTTTATATTCGTGGTGGCTTCTGACGGGAAGATCATGTACATCTCGGAGACGGCGTCGGTTCATCTGGGCCTCTCACAGGTGAAGAGCTTACTAACAGCATGTGTTTGTGCTCGTGAGCTCAGATGGATCACCGTGTGCTTTCACACAGGTAGAGCTGACCGGGAACAGCATCTATGAGTACGTCCATCCGGCCGATCACGACGAGATGAGCGCCGTTCTGACCCCTCAGCCCTCGTTTCACTCGCACCTCGTCCACGGTGAGGAACACTCAGCACTTTATCATTAAACCCCTCTCAAATTAAATCATAAACTTTGATAAATATATATTAATTACTATAGAGTATAATATAAAATTATTTTTAATTATAATTATATTATATACTAAAACAAAGAAAACTGTAGTAGATTTTTAAGTAATTATTTAAGTTTTTACACCAATTATTTTTAACTTATTTGTAAATAGTACAGTAAAATGTCAATAAAGATATTTAATTAATTTTTTTTTTTTTTAAAGAATAAAAAAAATTATATATATAATTAGGACTGTTTTAGGCAAAATAATAATAGCAAAAAGATTTTAAATTAAATTATAAATACGAATAATATGATACTAAATACTTGTGAAAAAAATCATTATTTTAAGGATGTTGTACAATTATTATATATATATTAATTTTGTTATTATGCACTAAAAACATAATTACGACTGTTTTAGTCAATATATATATATATATTAATGTAATGTAATAAATGTAATTGGATTAGTATTTTATTTACATAACACAATAATTATTTCACTTTAATTCAGTGTTACTTGTCATTTCTTTGTGATTTTTTTAATTTACTAACAGTTTAAAAAGAGTTAAAATTATATTCAAAGCCATCTTTAGTGTTAGCAAGCAAAACACCAGGTTAATATGAGCATAACTAAATTAGCATGGAAAGATTAGCATTTAATATCATTCATATGAGTCCAACTCATGGCTGTGATGTCAACTTTTCAGAGTATGAGGTAGAGCGCTCCTTCTTCTTGAGGATGAAGTGTGTTTTGGCCAAACGTAACGCCGGGCTGACGAGTGGAGGATATAAGGTACACACACACACACATTCACACACTCTCTCACACACACCCCGTGTCAGCTGACAGAGCGTGACCTCTGACCCCGCAGGTGATCCACTGCAGTGGCTATCTGAAGTCGTCAGTGCTGGAGGGCTGCTATCAGAGCGTGGGGCTGGTGGCTGTGGGACACACGTTACCTCCCAGCGCCGTCACCGAGATCAAGCTTCACAGCAACATGTTCATGTTCAGAGCCAGTCTAGACATGAAGCTGATCTTCCTGGACTCCAGGTGAGCCGCAGACAGAGACACGACCCCTACACGACTCTTACTATAGATGCTCCACTGATTCACGGCTCTTCTGGGCCTCTAAGGGTTTCAGAGCTGACAGGATATGAGCCACAGGACCTGATTGAGAAGACCCTGTATCATCACGTGCACAGCTGTGACAGTTTTCACCTGCGCTGCGCTCATCACCTCCGTGAGTCCAAACCATATCAATATTCATCTCGAAGAGAGGATTCTGAAGTCCTGAATCTTTTAAATGCATACGGAAAACGTCTAGAAGTTATATATATATATACACACGTATGTTTGTGTGTGTATATGTTTGTGGAGATGTATATGGATACAGAAAAAACAGAAGTAATAAGTCTTTCAGTCACAGATCACTAAAAAGTAAAGGGGCCTAAAATTGAGCCCTGAGGAACACCTGTAAGAACACTCACACAGGTAACAGATGGTCAGAGACATAGGATCTAAACCAGGTTAAGAAACACCAAAGACACTTTCAAGATGATTAAGTAAGAGATTGTGATTGACAGAATCAAAAGATCAAGGAGAAGAATGGAGAGAGAACCTGAATCTGAGGCTACAGGAAAAATATATTAATTATTGTTTAAATTATTATACATTTTTACATCACAGTGGGGCAAAAAAGTATTTAGTCAGCCACCAATAGTGTGTTCTCCCACTGAAAAAGAGGAGAGAGGATACCTCAAGTATGAGAGACAAAATAAGATTAAACACTCGTTACTGATGACATCTGCTTGAACTCGTTATCCTCTAGAGCTGTCAGACAGCAGAAGCAGAACTGTAGCCCTGCAGGAGGCTGGGAAGAGTGAATCTGCAGGAGGACAGCAGCTTGGTGTTACAGGTGTGAAGAGAAGACACACAAGACCACTGATAATGTTCCTTCATCTGGGACTCCACGCAAGATCTCTCCCCGTCTGACGTCTGCTGGAGAGCATCTGGAGGATTGGGAGAATGTCATATTGTCAGATGAAACCAAAATACAACTCAACTTCATCCAAAAAACCCCAGACTGGCTGTGAAGCATGAGGGTGGAGAAACCATGTTTTGGGTTGTTTTTCTGCAAAGGGACCAGGATGACTGATCCGTGTAAACCAAAGAATGAATGGAGCCATGTATCGTGAGATTTTGAGTGAAAACCTCCCTCCATCAGCAAGAGCACTGAAGATGAAACATGGCTGGGTCTTTCAGGATGACCTTGATCCCAAACACAGAGTAGCCTAGCCAGATCTCCAGATCTCCACCCCATCAATCATCACTGCTCTAGAAACACCAGCAACAGTGTGTGAACACCTTGAGAAGACCTTTGACCTCTGTCATTGCCAACAAAGAGTAGATAACAAAGTATTAAGATGGAATTTTATTATTGACCAAATACTTATTTTCCAGCATAATAATATACCTTTGATGAAAATGACAGGCCTCTCTCCTCTGTTTCAGCGGGAGGTCTTGCACAATTGATGGCTGACTAAATACTTCTTTGCCCCACTGTATATATAATTCATATATATATATATAGATATGTTAATTTAAATATTTACTAATATTACTACTCAATATTATTTAATAGATGTAAGCTGAAATGAACTAAGCTGTTTTGTTTTCTTTAATGTTAACAAACATTAATAAGTACTGCAACACTTTATATTTTAAAATACATAAATTTATATATTTACACATTTAACGCATACACACACACATATATAAGAGACATATTTTGGATCTTATTTAATAATAATTGTTTTGTTTTTTGGAGTCACAAACACTCATAATTAATTTTTGTATGTTCCACCCTTTCTGATTCTTACACGTTGATTATGAGTTTGTTAAAATCTGTCTCTGTCTCTGTAGTGCTGGTCAAAGGTCAGGTGACCACTAAATATTACCGCTTCCTGTCCAAACATGGCGGCTGGGTTTGGGTGCAGAGTTACGCCACGATTGTTCACAACAGTCGCTCGTCTCGTCCTCACTGCATCGTCAGCGTTAACTACGTCCTCACGTGAGTCTCTCCAAACACAACACACACTGACAACACTATATATCTACACACACACACACACACACACACGGTATATATACTGTATATATCAAGAGTTTGTTTTTACAAATCATGTTTTTCATTCATCTCCATCACACTGCAGCGGGGTTATTTAGATCTTACGTTATTCTGAAGTAGCATAATAAAAACGGATTTTTTCCCTAAATATATACGTGTGCTTTTATGTATGCATAATAAATATAAAATGTACACATATATTATGTAATCCAATATTATTATTTTGAATATGATTAATTGTATATATATATGTATATATATATATATATATATTTTTTTTTTTTTTTCCCAATACAATTAAAAATAAATAAATAAAAAAAATTTAAAAACAGTGGGTAGATAGCGAACATATTTTCTTATTTTAAGAAAGCTGTTTTTTTATTGAAATAATTTCTCTCTTGGATGCAGAGCTGAATTTTTCAGCCGAATCAATCTTTTTTTATTATTTAAGTCTTTGGTTAAGTCTGAGGTGATCTGAGATCTGTCAGGAGTCTGTCGTAACACGAGTGTGTTTCATGATAAGAGCAGAATGAAGGCTGTTTGCGCTCTGTCTCGTTCAGTGGAGCTGTGAATCAGAACACAGACACATTCACAAGCTCTGTTTGTGTTTCACGACTGATTAACCCTCGCTTCACACACCTCTTCTGAGACGCTCTACTACAGCCACACTGTATCTGATCACTTCCTGAGAGAGTGTGCAAACTTACATATTCAGATGTGTGTGTGTGTGTTCAGGGAGACGGAGTATAAAGGTCTGGCTCTGTCTCTGGAGCAGCTGAAGCCCAGCAGGCCTGTGTTTCCGTACACAAACCACACAGAGAGCCTGGACAGAGCCCCAGCGGTCAAGATCCTGGCCTCTCCCTACCCTCAGGTATCAATCATATACCTTCTCCTCTTCACACTTCATAATGCACATTTTAGATGCTAAATATATTCCTTCTGAGTCAGAATTTCTCCCATGTTTCTCTCATGTCCTCATCGCTGCAGTATGTGTGATTTATACATGCACTCCAGTGTTAGAGTTTTAATACCAAGGCTGTATTTATTTGCTTATAAATACAGTAAAAGATTACAGTTCTGCTGTAGTATATGTTAACTAATGTAATCAGTGTCTTTATTGTTACTTCTGACCAAACTATATTTATTTTGTTTAATAAATAATTATTTTTTAAGCTGTATTAAGGTGAACTAAAAGAAAATGAGAAATGAGGAAAAATGAGGGAAAAAGTGTTATTTTTAATAAATTTCATTCACAATATTTCAGATTTCACCATGAGTGACACTTTTAATGTTTAATTGAAATTCATAAAAAGCCAATTTCAATAAATCTTTATTTTTTGATTTTGAAGTCCAGCCAAATAATGAAAATAAATCATTCTAAGAGACAATATGAATAATTATTACAGTATGATCTCTCTGAGTGTGTATTCGAAGGCCGTTCACGTCTTCTTGTGTTCTTCAGCAGTTTTCGTTCTTCCAGCCCGAACGCTCAGACTCTGAGCGCGACAGCCAATGGGACGGCAGCCCTCAGACAGACTCCGCCTCCCCGCAGCGACTGGACACATGTGCTCAAACACACACACACGTTCAGAGCGCCAGCGGCAGAGAGGGATGGTGGGAGACGCCTCGAGCTGCTCATCACAGCCATCAAACTCACCGTGAGTCCCATGATCCACTAATCACTCTCATCTGCACACATCTACCATCATTAGCCATGCTGACAACTCCTGGTCTCTGTCTCAGCTGGCTGGGACGAGGAGGTGGAGGACAGGTCTCCAGGCTCTTCGGGTGACTCAGGAGACAGCTGCCGTGAGATCCGGGTGTTTGAGTCGAGGAAGGGTCAGAGCCGAGCGAGACAGGAGCAGATCAAGCTGGAGGAGGGCTGCGTGAGCGAGTACTTCTCCTCCGTCTGCAGAGGACCGGATCGCCTCGTCCTGCACCGTGACCTCAGAGACGCGAGTCCAGCTCTCAGCAGCCCCGGCTCGGACAGACTGACCGCTCTCATGCACTTTCAGAGCAGCGCCGGACACAACACCACATCAGTCATCATCAGCAACGGCAGCTGACCGCCCCGGAGCACAAGACCAGTCATAAGAGCCTGAAAGATCAATAAATCATCTCTCCGTTCATGTCTGGTTTGTCAGGAGAGGACAATCTCTGGAAAACCATCCAAAGCTGTCCAAATGAAGATTTAGCCCTGCATATGACTAGTTTTGATATATTTACCGTAGAATATTCACAAGATCTTTACTTACTATCCTAATGATTTTTGTCCTAAAAGAGAAATGTATCATTTTGACCCAGTGTTGTCTCTTTCTACAAATACACCTGAGCTCTTATGACTGCTTCTGTCTCGTGCTGCTGTTCATTCAAGCACCAGTATCAAGAACAGATCACTAACTAAAAAAGGAAGAAATTATATTTTGCATGAAGAGAAATCTTTTTTTTGCACAGTGGCATTATTTAAGAACCTTTACTTTGATGCAGTTTGTTTAGTATGTATAGCATCTGCTGTACTGCTGTTAATTTCTTGATTTTTTAATATGATTTACAGTAGAAGAAAGCTGATGAATGCAATGCATGAAGAAAACTGAGGTTTTTTTGTTTGCACTGTGGCATTATTATCATATCATTCACAGCATGTCGTTTACCTTTCATTTAGTAATTGAAATAAAGTGACATAAAAATAATAATCAATGTTTTTATGTCAGTTTACCACGGTACTTTTTATTTTAATGCAAAAGGAATTATATTTTTCTGGTTTACATCATAATTGCATTGATTGTTTATAATTGAATTTACAGTGTTTTAAAGAGAATAACGACAGATGCAAAAAATACATCAAGAAAATAGTTTTAAAGTAAATTTAACCCAGGTCTTATTGTTTTGATCCAAAATCAAATATATTTTGCATTATTTGCATATCACAGTTGCATTGGTTTTATAAAATAGATCTATTATTTACCGTCATATAAAGCCAACTGTGAAAACTAAAGTGCATGAAGAAAATACATTTGTTGTTTGGACTTTGAGATAGTTTTCATTCAATTCAGCCCAAACCTCATCATCCTGATGCAAAATCAGTCATGTTTTGAGCCGTTGACAGATCATGGTTGATTTGGATGGATTATCAGGTGCATCGCAGGAAGGATGTAATGCTAGTTATAAAATAAACAGCTTCATTTTCTTTATGCAGAATATAGTTTCTTGTGATGAAAACCTGCAGTTTTCCTTAAATTCACCGTGAAATGATCAACGCTGTCGACTAACATTGAAAGGAAATTTTATATCAATTTAATAAATCCAAAAATGTGTGTATTTTGGGGTATTTTCAGTCATTTTGATCTGAGTCATTCTGCGTCTCTGCTTTGACTTGTGCGTGTGTGCAGATGAGACCAGATGCAGTTCTACATGCATGAAATATGTGTTTTCAAGCGAAGCCTGTAGTTCTGCAGGATAGAGTCATGCTGCTGCTTCTGTCCCCAATCATGTGAGGTGAGTATCAGAAATTACTGATGTGTGACGTTATATCCAGATGTTCAACGTGACTGTGTGTGTGTGTGTGTGTGTGTGTGTGTGGAGCTATAATACACTCATATACATAGTCTTATTTCTTAAAAGGACAGTAAACTAACAAATAATGTGATTAAACTCTAATCTTTGAGTATTGAAGTGTACAGCAAGCAGCCAGAACTCCCTAGCAACCACATAGCAACACCATTACCATACCAACACAGGATAATCACTGCATCCAAAATGCAGCGCAAAACCTGGCAACCATTCACAACACTTGAGCGGCCGTGAACTAGCATGCTAAAAACACTGTAACCTGGCAACCACATGCCACATGTGCTAAAAAAAACCTGACACCATAGCAACCACATACTAAAGTCCTGAAAACACTAAACACACCTAACAAACACATAGCAATGCCCACAACAAGCTAGGAACAACTTAGCAACACCCAAGCACTTTGGCAACACTTTAGCAACTGCATAGCAACAACACCCAAAACACCTGCATAGCAATGCACTAGCAACAACTATCTCCACTGAAGCAACAGTCACCAAGACAACTTTAGCAATGTCATAGCAACCAATAACACCACCCTGACAATGACCCCTAGTAACAGCCACTCAAACCACTTTAGCATCTGCATAGCAACACCCTAGCAACCGTTTCCCAGACAACTATAGAAACTGCATAGCAACACACTAGTGACCACTAACATCACCCCAGCAACAGTCACCCAAAACACTTTAGCAACTGCATAGTAACACCCTAGCAACCACTAACACCACCGTAGCAACGTTGCAGTGTGTTTTGAATTGGCAAGCCTCACGTATTTAGTAATGACTTGTTCAAACATTCTCCATGATGTCAGCGTCCAATCAGCTTGCTCCACCTCTGACATGCTCCGCCCCATGGTCTGTGTCTGTCTACCCATAACCCCCTGGGTTTCCATCATCTCTCTGCGTGTGTTGTTGTGTGTCAGTAAGTGTGTTAATGTATTCCAGCTCAGCTCCGTCTCAGGGGAAGATTAATAACTAATTACTACAGGTCACTCAAGCAGATGGGCCTCCTCTGTGTGTGTGTGTGTGTGTGTGTGTATGTGTGTGTGTGTGCTCTTTAAGCTCTCATGAATTCATGAGTCCCATCTGAGATGTTTCACCATGTACAGGATTCTGAGCGCTGCAGCACCGTGAGCAACAGATGCAGAACACACACACACACACACACACACTGTGTTGTAGTTTTTATTAAAAGCATTTTTCTTCAATAAAAAGCAGGTGCTACATTCATGAACATTCTTAAAGGGACAGTTCCTCCAATAAAAGAAAAGAAAATTGGGTGTTCATGAACCGTCCCAAACCTGAAAGAGTTTCTTTCTTCTACTGAACACACAAAAATGTATTTTGAAAAATATTAGTAACCAAAGATTAACAAGAGTTTTATAACACTAGCTACATTTAACCCCACAGTGTCGTCTTCAACAAGAGCTAGATACAGTTCAAACACAAACACAGACGCCTGTGATGTTCTTATACAGTAAAATACTGTTAACCAAACAAAACTATAAAACACAAGATTTTCTGATTTACGTTTTAATAGGTTTCTCTTGCAGTGATGCAGGTGTGTGTGTGTGTGTGTGTGTGTGGCAGGAAGTGATGCAGATGCTCAGTTCAATATCTAATTGAGACATTCCATGAGCGCGGAGCAGAACAGCGCATCTGATGAACATTAACCTGATCTCCACGCCTGACAACACTGACCTGATGCTTTATTCTCACCTTTACAGATAAACAAGTGTGTGTGTGTGTGTGTGTGTGTGTGTGTGTGTGTTGCTCCCTTCAACTTGATTTATGACCTGTCTGAATTTCTGGAAGCCTCAACCTACAGCTGCAGTTCAGATGGTGAAGAACACACACACACACGCACACACACACACACACACACACACACTAGCTTGTCTCCTCTTGTTGTGAAAGTCCAGAGCCATCTATTCACGCATCTTCTCTTTAGTCTGGTGGGAAAACTTTAATTAAAACCACATTTAACCATATAGCCAGCTAACACAGATCTATAAAACACTCCAATCAATTTTGTCTCAATAATACATTTAATAATTAACATTGTAAGACCACATAACTTTTACCAAACATTCTGTTAATGTTACTGGAAGATGTTTGATGAGATAACTTTGCCAGAAAGTTGAGTGAATGCGTTATTAAGTGTGCGAGACTTCCGGTTCCTTCGCGATCAATACATAATAATTATTTGTGTTACTAACTAGTGTGCTTATATTTATGATCATGAATTAAAATGCTAACAAATAAGAGTTATCAATATTAAGCAACACAGCTAAACTACTCAGACCGGAAGTCTCGAGCGTCCGCGGCCCACCGCTAAGGTGAGTGCTTGTGTTTGTATAACTTACACATAAACACACTGCAGTCTTCACATGTGTACAGTTAAATATTACAAAGTGAATTAGAGAAATAAAGTCAGTAATATTTCCAAGTCTTCGTCAGCAGCAGCATGTGATCGTTTACAGAACCCGGACTCCGAATACATTCAGAAATTAACTTTCTGCATAACCTGAAACCCCCACATCTTCAATGTCATAATCGCAATCTCGGAGATGAATTATTAATCTGTGAATGTGTGTGTATCTGCTGGAAACACGTGATTCTGCAGCGCATGCGCGTTTTCTGACTTTTTAAGCAGAATTAATGCAGTTATGAACAAACAACATCAATGAGTCTGAAGTGAAATATAACATGAGAAGTAGAAGGAAATCAGACTGAACAATCCAAGACGAACTAAAAGTGAAACAGCGCCCTCTGCTGCCCACAGAACACAATCCTATCTAACAGTACACCTCTCTCCTATCACACACAACCTCGCTGAACTAATGAAAGTATGCATTTATTTAATAGAAGAATCCTGAAAAAAGGTTCTCAGGTTCTAAAAATAAGATTAATTTTTAAGTAGTTTAAATAGAAAACCACTAATAATATTTCACAGAATAACTTTTCTTTGACTGTATTTTTGATTAAATGAATGGACACACACACACACACAGTCTAACTCTCTCTCTCTCTAACGGTTCCCACAGTCACACCACATCTCTAACAGTGTTAAATCACACACTCTCTCACACACACACTCTCTCACACACACACACACACACACGTCACACCTTCCATGAGCGTTTGAGCCAAGGTCGGTCAAAGGTTCACAAACACAAATTCACTTTAATACATAAAGCTTTGTCTTACAGTCACAATATTTAGAGAAAAAGAAAATTGGTATAGGAACAATTTGAGAACGTTTGGAGTATAGAATCATACTCATCTAGTCTTAGTTCTTCTAACTGTCTTCAAACTCACAGTGTGTGAATCTACACACATCCTTAATGGACACAATTAACACCCTCACACACACACACACACACACACACTCCCACATATTCCCAGCACAACACCTCAGCACACACACCTCTCACGATCATACACAAATAACAAAACAAACTGCAGAAATCACAACAAGTTTTAATATATCATTATATATATCATTGAATTTCTGATTTTTTTATACTTCATGCTAAAACTGTCCTCTCTGGTCGATAAGAGTCATTTAGAAAGAAACAAACTCTTTTGTTCATCAGGGATGCATTAAAGCCATCAAAGTGACAGTAAAGACATATTTAATGTTTCAAGATTCAAGTTTGAAGTTTTATTGTCAAATACAAATAACAACCGTATGGAACTTCTTAGACCCGTGTTCCCCAACTTTGCTTAAACATATAAATAGAACAAATATAAGAAGAGGAGAAAAAACAAATAGTAAGTATAGTTTTTTTCGCCTGAAAATTACAAATTATCACAGTTTCCACAAAAATATTGAGCAGCAGGACTGTGTTCAGCACTGATAATAATCAGTAAATCAGTGTATTATTATGATTTCTGAAGATCATGTGACTCTGAAGACTGGAGCTGATTTACATTAGAATAATATTTCACAATATTTACTGTAACTTTGATTTTGCTGTCTCCTCTGGCTTGCTTAGTTGGGGACACCTGATTTCCAGTGATTACCGTCATCTTGACTACAGAGACCGTCTTTGCATTTGATAAATAAAGTTTAATCTGGTCATTATACATTACCATTACTCTGTTGTTCTATTTGATAATGTTCAGTGCTTTGCTACAATCTGTATTGTTAAAAGAGCTCTAGAAATAATGGGAGAAAACGTGATGTTTTGTAGATTTGGTGTGTTTCTGCTGTTCAAGAGTCAGCTTAGACAGATATAGACAGATCTGTTGTGTGTGAGGAGTCTGTGTGTCTGAGAAAACTGTGTCGTGTTCAGACATTAACATGTCCATCTGACACCTGAGCGGGTCACGACCCACACACACACACCCTAACCCTAACATATTCCCAGCACAACACCTCAGCACACACTCACACACACACACACACACTCACACACACACACACACTCCAACATATTCCCAGCACAACACCTCAGCACACACTCACACACACACACACACACACACACACTCCAACATATTCCCAGCACAACACCTTGTACACACACACACACACACACACACACACTCATACACATACATACACACTCACACACACACATTTGTCCAGTAAACGTTCTGGGTAAAGACAAACATGTGGTTGTCTCTCACAGACTCATTCAGTACAGTCTGTTTGTTCTATAGAGGAAGTTATTACCCATCAGAGCCCGAATAATCACATCTAGATTTGTTTTTAACATTTATTTGGTCATTTGGCCAACTAATATTACCCAAAGACAAAATACATTCACTATCTGCTCTTCTCAGAAGAACACTGTCCTCCTGGAGTGCTGTAGATCGTCCTCAGGGCAATGTTTTAGAAATGTTCTTGTTTCAGGGAAGGTTCAAAAGGATGTTTTCCCCTTTCAGAGAACCTTCAGAAATAACAATGTTGTAACTTGATGAGATTGCAGAACATGTTATTGTTATGCAGCTCAATATGCCTCTTTTTTTAATCTTAAAATAAGATTGCTTCATTTCGACTCAAAGAAAGAGCAAAACCAGCATTTCAAAAATGTCAGATGTTTATTCATAGGAAATAAGTTACAGTTGGCGTAATAATTTATCATAAATACTACAAAAATAAATTCAGACTTTAGTTTTATACATATTCACAGCTATTTACATGCATGGACTAAATAAAGTGAGTCAGAATTCAGAGTCTATGAATGAAGTGATGAAGGTCTTCAGTTGAGTTCCTTCTCATGCTCTTCATCACTATCTTCATCATCGTCATCGCTGTCGGAGTCCTCATACAGGCAGATCGTGGCCTGAACCGGATAACTGCGCAGGAGGAGCTCAGCATCCTGGTACAGGTAATCAAAGCACCGAGATCTGGGCCAGAACAACCTGAAATCAACCGAGCCATGAGTTCAGACGCTTCAGAGATCACTTCGACATCACAGCGTTAGCACAGAAACATTTATATAACGTAAATGGACGTTTGTGTAATGTTCTGTAAACTAGCATCAATCCCAGAAGATTTTTTAAATGTTACTATTTTCAAGGAAACATTCAAATGTTCAAACATTCTGTAACGTTACAAAATGATCAAATGTAACGTTCATCCAACATTTCTTCAATGTTACTATACTTCTATCAAAAGTAACATTCCCAGAATGTTTCAAAATGATACAATGCAATGTTCCCTGAATGTTCGTAGAGCCATGAAAAACCCCTGAACAATCAGAAAAGAGTTTTCATAACCTACTGGGAGCGTTAGTGAAACGTTCTCAGACTTACTTTACAGGGTGTGTGATCACAGAAGCCTTCGAGTGCTGCTCATCAGCTGAAGCTCTTTCATAAGGCTGCAGAGTGAAGAGATGATGGTTTAATATCATGACAATAATAGCTAGAATAAAACCATAACAAAACTCGCTCGTTAACGCACCTTAGAAGCGCTGCTTTTGCGCCCGGGGCTGCTTCTGTGTATCCAGGGTCTCCAGGGTCGCGTCGCGTTTGTTTCGGAGTCGAATCCGTTTGTTAAAGATAGTTTCTCCATCGTGTCCGTAGAAAGAGAAGCTGAAGGGTTTATTCCGATCGGAGTGATGCTCAGACTCGACTCTGGAGACTTTATATAGCCGTGCGCGTGCTCGTGCTCGTGCCAAACGGTGAGTTCGCGCGTCGCGTCAGGTGCGAGGTCACACTCCCGCCAACACACGGTCAGTTCACACTTCTGACCAAACCTCAGAGTGAAGAAGAACAACAGAAGAACCTTCGTGTGAGCTCGCCTCTCATTCCACACGCGTTCATCTGGTTTCATGCGCACTTAAAATGCTTACAACTGATAAAAGTCCCATTATTAAGTTACTTTTCAATTAATAATATTCCACTGACATTTACTTACTGCTGTTGGACTCTACATAAATATAGAAATATAACAAATGTATTTTAAAAATGAAATTTGAATTTATCCGATTAATAAATGCAAGAAGACAAACAGATCTGCTAAGAAAACAAAACACAACAATAGAAATAACTCAGAATTAATGCATTGTTTTTTTAAGCAGGGTGGAGTTACGTACAAGTTTACATAATTCCATTCTAACATACATGTGTTAGTGTTAATACTGAAATACTTATCGGGTTCATGTCGGGGTTTTTTATATAACGTGCGAAAGATATATTTGCAAGTTTTTCGATTTGCGTACACTCGTGTTTACATTATATAGCTAAATGTTCTTACATCCGGTCATGTCTATGTTTAATTAGTAAGGAAATACATGTTTATGGCAAAAAATAAAATAAAATTTTAAAAACAGCTTCACAAAAAGGAATTTCAAATAACATTCGTTGATGCACATATTACACGGATTATTTTTCCTGAAATGTTTATTCGGATGTTTATCTAGCGTTGTTTTATATATACATATATGTTTTATGTAGTGGTTTAATCAGAAGTGATATCGAGGTGTGAAGAGAACATCTGCTCGAAACACAAACACGACGCGTGCCGCTCTCTGACGCGTGCGCGAGGTCATGAACTCTAGTCTCAGTTGAAGACGCGTGCTGCAGCTGAGAGTGTTTCTGAGGGATATCTCAGCTCTGAACGACCTCAGACCCTCTAGGAGGAGAAAGAACTGATTTAAGGTAAAATAACAGAAGTGAGTTTAACACAGATCATTAGCCTACCTTTAGACATTTCCTCCTGAATTCTTCCACCGAACCTGAAAGCTGAACTCATGATCTTTGCGTTGATGTGTGGTTATTTGGAAATCTGAGGGTACAAAAAAAATGTAAACATTGAAAAAATCTCCTTTAAAGTTGTTCAAATGAAGCTCTTGGTAATGCATATTACTCATCAAACATAAAGTTTTGATATATTTACGTATGATGTTTACAAAATACCTTTATGGAACATGATCTTTACTAAATATCCTAGGGATTTTTGGCATCAAATAAAAGAGGATAATTTTTTGGACCACACAGTGTATTGTAGTCTATCGCTGCAGATACTCCTGAGCTGCTGCTGTGCTCCGGAATAAAACCATTTCATTTAGATGTTATTATTTTTAACTTCGCATTTCTTCCCATTATGGTTTAAACAAGTAAATGACTTTTTAACGAACGAGGAATCTATATTTATACTCAGGGTTGGTTATTCGTGTAAATTAAACGCAGAATTTGTTTTAAATATTTTTAGTTTGCTATAATTCATCACATTGCATTCACTAAAACAAATAAAATTTAAATAGAAGTAAAACAGCACTGTTCGTCCACTAGAGGACACTCACAGACTGAAATATGAGCATGTTTCTACAGCAGAGCATTCACAATATTTCATATGCATCTGGACTAGAAATGTGTTTGCAGAGGAAGTTTATCAGAACATTTACCTCAGAAGGTCCTTCAGACAGTAATGTTCAGAGTTATCTGGTATTTAATAATAATCTCAAAGCATTAGCACAAAAAGATTATTTATAGTCTTCATCCTGTATGGAATGTTCTTCTGAAACGTCGTCCAATGTTTTTCTAACTGTTACTGTTTAAGAACATTGTAAGTAACATTGTTTCAAAATTATAAAATTAAATGTTCTCTCGACATTTGCATAACCATAAACAATCAGAAATAACATTATACTGGATATTATATTTTCAGTTCATGTCAAAAGTGTGTGTGTGTGTGTGTGTGTGTTTGTGTGTTTACTATAGTTTGAAGAGACCGTTCAAAGCTGTGTCATTTACTCATGATGACCCAAACCTGCGTGTTTCAAAAGAAGGTGTTTTGAAGAATGTTGGTAGGCAAATAGTTGACGGCACCCATTGACGTCCATAGAATGGTAAGGAACTGGCTATCATTGACAGCTTGGTTAAACACTGATCAAACGTTCTTCATTTTTTTGTGTTCAGGAACAATAAATGATGACCAAATTATCATTTTGGGTGAACTGCCACTTTAAGGGCAAACACACACACACACACACACACACTCATAACACTGAAGGCTGTGAACGTCTGACTGTCTTCAGAGAATCTATATGTGCTCTTGTATCTGTTTCTTGATCTCTGTGACTCACAGGATATTACATCTGCTATATTAATAAAGAAAGCAAGATCGCTGGACCGTCTGCACTTCTCTGATGCTCTTTTGCACTCAGTCTCTTCCTCTGCTCAGCTCGCTGTGTTAGTGAATCAGATGAGTGTTAAACCCAGATCAAAGAGCTGTGTGTGGATCCGATGGAGAACACCGTTTCACGTCACTCTTATCTTAAAAAAAAACATAAAATGTGAAAGAAATGTAAATCTTAATATATATGTGTGTGTGTGTGATAGAGAGATATATGCACACATATACATTTTACATACAATTTCTTGTTCCTTTTATTTTATTTGTTTATTTTAACAATTCAGGAGTTCAAAGATACGTTTTGTTTTGTTTGTTATTTACATCTGGTTTACATACAAATAAAAGCATTAAACTGCTAATACTCCACTATAAATTAAAATTATGTATTACACTATGTTATTATAATTCTATATTAATATACAGGATATATTGTATAATAAATAAATATATCATTTTTTAAATATTTAAAAAGTAGGAAAAATTGAAATAGCGATTTCTTTTAAACACTCTTAAATAATATCAATAACACAATGAACTTTAGAATATTTAAAATATTTAGGACTATTATTTATTTAGTGTTTCTACAAATTATAGGTCTCTCTCTCTCTCTCTGTGTGGGTGCGAGTGCAGTGCATGCTGGGAGTGAGTGGACGGAGTTGGTTGATGCGAGCGAGAGTAGCTCCTTGGTTGAGTGAGTTTTCCTCTAACTTTTTTCTTTTAATCAGCTTTCACTGTTGAACGTTGTAGATAAGTGTAGTAAGGCTTCCTACTGACTTCGGTCAGTGAGCTGGAAGAATGGCAGGGGATGCGGGAGATTTCTCGCGTTTAACACTCAA
>JAUCNO010001786.1:19249-36401 GCA_032353835.1 Enteromius viviparus
GGTGTTGTGTTTATATTTTTGTTGTATATATATATATATATATATATATATATATATATTTAAATATTGTCACAATATGTGTTATTGTCAAATATAAGGTACTTCTTTTAACAACAATAAATAATGTTTAATTATTCCAGACTTATTTATTACTTTTTCTGCTACTTCTCTGCTATAATCATGTAATACAGCACTGTGTATGCATTGGGCTCCATTGCTTATGTCTTCCAATGCTGCTCCTGTGAACTATAATCACCTAGTTCGGTCTTGGATGTGCATTTTTCTGATCTCCCCTAGTTCTGTCTCACACCTGCAGGTGTGATGTGTTATCTCAGATTTATGCCTGCTAGCATCAGCACCCTTATAGCCTGCTTATAGTTCATATTTTAGTCATGTCTGTGTCAGTGTTTAGTTGGAGGCACATCTTGGCATCCCATCCTGGCAGAGCACTGTCCTCCTGCTGAGCTGTTCGAAGGTAGGCTGTGTCCGAAACGTCCCGAGTAGGCGTGTTGTCAAACGCTGTTGCAAAACAGGATCCCTACTCCCTCATTAGTCATTTATGAATGCAGCACCTTTGAGGCCGTTAGCAATACAGAGGAAGGAAAAGGAGAGAGAAAGAAAAGGCAGCAGAAATAAAAGAAATCCCAGTAATCATCAGGAGGTCTGTAAGTGGGATATTCATAAGTAATGAAGTATAACACTTTCCATAGTTTAAGTTCTAGCAACATACTATATTGCTTAAAGTGGTATTACACCCAAAAATTACTCACGCTCATGTCGTCTCAAACCCATAAAACCTGTTCATCTTCATTTATACGAAATCTGACAGCTTTTAGACTCTACGCAACTACTAATGTTCAAGGCCCAGAGAGATAGTAAGGACATCATTAAAATAGTCCATGTGATATCATTGGTTCAACTTTAATTGTATAAATATTTTTTGTGCCCAATGGAAAAAAAAACTTTGTTTAACAATTATTTCTCTTTCTTCTCTTTGACATCCATTCACAAGAGTACCAATGATGCATAACGTTACTGTTGAACCACTGATGTCACATGGACTATGACGGCAGCCATTGACTTTAACAGAATGGAAGAAAATACTATGGAAGTCAATGGCTACCATCTACTGTTTGGTTACCAACATTCTTCAGATTATCTTTGGTGTAAGTGAGGAACTCATTATAAGAGGTCTTGGGAGGAAATGACAGTAAATCCCTGCAGCTGTGTTTCAACGTCTTAACGGAAAACCTTCCCAGAAGAGTGGAAGCAGTGGGGCTAAATTTTTATTAATTTAAAGTACATTAAAAATGCAGCTCATACATAGAGTGGCTTTAATAACTTCTGCATTAAACTTCGTTTTGATATTGTATGAGATAAATTCCTGGGTGATACTGAAACTAAATAAATGAAAAGAAAATCCTAAATAGTTTATTATTTTGTAAATGTAGTTTATCAGCTCTGCCGCAATATAATATACTTAGCTGCAAAATTGTTCATAATCAGATGTCACAAACGAGAAAATTTAAATTAAGGACTTGCTTGAATGTCGATTTCAACAGATGCTGTAATGCAGAGTTTCAATAAGGCTTTATTGGCTTATATTGAGGCTACAGCACAAACAGCTCCTTATGTTACGATGCTGAACTGAGAGCTGTGATGGTGTGACGTCTCTGAGTCATGTGAGCCTGCTCTTGCTTGAAAAGAATGGTCCTTCATGCATCACTTATTTTGTGAGTTTACCCTCCACTCCTGCCTCCCCTTCATCTCAAATAGCTGTTTGAGAGTGAAACATCATTGAATCTGCAGCTCTGTCCCAGCACTCAGAGTGGCAGTCATCAAGATGGCAGCTGCTCCATCTACTCAACTTGCTTCTATCCAGTCTGTTTTATGGCTCAGCATTACTGGAGAGCAGAGGAAAGGACTGTTATAGATGCGTGTCTTCTGTGTTTTGACCCTTTGGCAGCCAGAGAGGTTGGCAGAGAATTAAACGTTGTATTTTACGCCTGGCCTATAATAACATGCTCACTTTTATTTAATACTTTTTTTGGTATTAGACTTTCACCGCAAAGCCATTAAATTGTTTCTTGCTGGTGGAATGATGATGTTAACCTCGTCCAGACAGACAAGAAACTCATCTTTTTCATGCGCACTTAACTGCATACTGCTGACTCTTATAAAATCAAATCAAATAATAAAATACAAATAAATCAAAGTAAAATAAAAAATCTAAGTAATTTAATTGTTTTTTATTTTTTAAATTAGTATAATACTGTGGAAAAAAAAAGAAATTGCATTTAAAATTTATATATTTTTTAATAATTAAATTATTAATTAATTTAATTAATAATTAAAACTTTCAAAAATTAATAAAAAATGATATCAGTTATTTTACAAAACACTCATCTTAAGTGCACACAAGGCCTTGACATAAGGCTTCAACTGAATTACTGAATAAATTTGTCCATTTAAATCCTATTTCATTTAGGACTAGGCTTAAACTATTAAACAATTTAGAATGAATGTTCCCTTTAAAGTATAGAAATTTTGTCAATGTAAATTAGACTGCCTTATAAACAGGGTGCACAGTGCCTTAAACAGCATTCACATCATGATATGTAAAGCTGAAAATAAGAAACCAGGACTTAGATATAGTTGAATTGTGAAATTATTTGAAATGATCTTTACCTGCCCACATGGCCTTGGTAATGGCAGAAGGAGTTGTTTCAAAGGTGGAGAAAATTATTGAATATTCATATGTCTTTAAAAACATTTTCTATCCCAACATGTCATGTCATCAAATAAATAAATTAAATATTTATTTACCTTTCATCAAAATTGACCATACTCCTTTAATATATAAAAACATTGTCTTAAATTTGTACATGAAGGTCACATGCTCAACACAAACAACATGCCATTTGAATGTCATAAGAATCTCAATACAAGTGTAGCAGGTCAAACATATTTCCTCTAGAACAAGCGTTTTCAGTTGTAATTGCTGTTGCAGTAGGTGTCCACTTCAGGTCAGGTTGCAGATAAGAGATGAGTGTCAGATTGGACAGGCGTGGAGTGCGAGCACTGCCTCTGTCTCTGACAGCTCAGCTTTTTATCATGACTGGCGCTGCGATCGATACAGGACGTCAACCCCTCTGCTCTCGCTCTCTAAAAACACCACTCTCACGCCAGAGCTCAGTGCTGACTACACATGCTCTGTATATCACATATCAGCGGACAGAGACAAACAGAATATGTCATTTTCAATTGTTCAGAGTATTTAATAGCATAATCGAATCCTTTGGGGAAACCTCTTATAGGTAACAGTGGAGCAGATGTGCCTGGAGTTTTCCAGGTTGGGATGTGAGCATCAACCATTTCAGACCCTGCTGATAATGAAAGCATGCTGATAGTTTGACCTAATAGGCTTGTGGGTCCAGATGTCTTATTCATATATCATACAGACAACCAACACAGACAGTTAAATGTGGGCTAAAGAGACAGAGAACAGGCAATGATGGGGGACTTACCCTTGTAATGTGTCATTTGCTTTTCTACCAGTGACGTGTGCAAATCATTATCCCATGGCTCTGATGTGTGTTCTTTGGGAGGATAGAATGGCCTTTCTAACAGAGGTCAGAGGGCAAGCCTCAACACGTTCTCAATTCATCTCTCTCTCTTTATCAGGTGAAAAGTGAGTATGAACAGCTGCAGGAGGCTCTGTACACTGTGACAGTGGAGAGAGATTGCGCTCTGTTGGAGAGGACTGAGCTCCAAGGCAAACTGGAGAACCTAGAGCAGGTGCTGAAGGTGAGAACCCCCCAGACGCGTACGTGTAAAACACATAAAAGAGAAATCATGATTTATGGAATAAGAAAATAAAGCCTACGTTTGGACATTTTTTCCGTAGTCTCTCTGTCTGTGTGTATGTCTATAAATATAAATAACAGCTTTACAACAAATACTTTTATACAGTGATGTGTACATTTTTCATTAATAATAAAAAAACGAATATGTGCATAATAGCATAAAACTAATGTCACAACTCTTCATGTAAAAACTCTTTATGTCCATAAAATAGGCTTCATTTTCATCATAAAAAAGTAACATTATTTTTTTCTTTATATTCTTGGGTGATATGTTATATTTTGTGATATTCAAGTCATATAATGTAATAAAAAATACAGTATAAATTACGATCTGGACATTTCCTTGACTGGCTGCCTGATTAGCGTTCATGCATGCTGACCGAGTCAAAATGTGTGGTGAAAAGCCAAAATGTTATAGTCCTTTATCTTAGCGTGATCTGTGTCAGTATGCAAGCTCATGACAGATGTTTCAGGATATCTGGCCGGCAATGTATAACGATTTATATCATGACCTCCACTTTCGTCTGTGTTTTCACCTCTTTTACTCCCTTTGTACTCTTTTATGGTTGTAGAGCTGTCGTACACCCGGATCTGTGATCGACTAGGAGTCCTGGAGCTCCCCACCCCTCCCCTAACGTCTAACCCTCTCCTGCCCCTCCCCTCTCCCTGCCTCCCTCCATATTTTTCATTCATCAGGTATCTCTAAAGACTTTACAGAAGCCAGCACTAACTGAATGTGGACCTTTTGACTGAGTACTAACAGCTGATCTGAATGCTGTATGTGATCTGAATGGTCGGCCGGCTGAGGCATTGCTGAATGCGTTTGTGCATGACACAACAGTTATGCACAATTACACCCCCCCCCCTCACAAAATAAACTAACTCGGCTCTTCTTTTGAATGTGAGATATACGTGCTGTTAATATTCTTAAAAATATGCTGACTTTTTTTTTCTTTCAGTTATTAGGTGACAGTTTTGCTGAATGTACAAAGTGTGAAATATGTTCAAACTCAGCTTTGATTTAAAGAAAAATCAATTAATTGTACATTATTAAAGTGGTTATATGTCTAGTTTGTATGCAGATGCCTTATTATTGCAAAAAAAAAAACTGTAACAGCGTCATTATGTGTATGTCTTGAAGGGGTTGATTTTGCAATTTTGTGACTGGACGACAACATTTTCCTTTAAATATATAACTAAAAACATAATACTAAGGTACCTTGTTTAAAATAAATGTTGCTTTTCAGCAAAAAAAAAAAAAAAAAAAAAAAAAATATATATATATATATATATATATGATAATAACAACAATTAATCATTAAATAAAAAATTAAAAATGTTCATAAATAAATTAAAATTAAAATATTTATATAAAGTATGTTCAAATGATTAAGCTATTTAATAAATAAGTACTGGAGTAAATAAGTAGATCAGATAACTGTAACATATTTCACACACACAGTACAGTTTATTTGTCCTCTGAAGGTTAGATTATTCTAACCTTCCTCTTCCCTGCACTCCTCTTTCATAGCAGCATGGAAAATCCCTCCTTTCCCTTTATCCCCTGTAACCTCACCTATCACAAATGGAAAGAAAATTGCTAGGTTTTGTCACTGTGTACTTTTAACAGGTCAGAAGAGCTTCTGGGGATGTTGTTGGGCAGTAATCGGCGCTGATTGAACATGCTGTGTTGTTTGCACACACCCTTTCATGTACAGAGCCGCGACCCTTAAGCCCTTTATTGATCATGCGAAGCTCCGTGGCTGTGCTTAGTCTGGCTGAATGACATGATGCTTCACTTCAGTTTTTGCTTTACCTGAAGGGGTGAAGCAAATGACACAAACTTGATTTTCAACAACATTTTGCTGTTGTTTTCAGTGCTTAAAGGGATAGTTCACCCAAAAATAAAGGTTCTGTCATTATTTACTCACTTTCATGTCATTTCAACACGATATGCTGTTGTTTTTCCAGTGGAAAAATTACTAAAGTGCAGCTCTAAAGAAGCCTTTACAAATACTGTATAGAGGTAATAATAACTCACAACTTTAAAACTGTTCTTTGTCTACTCCGTAAAAAAATTTACTATCCCTTGAGGCGGCCGTACAGGGTGAGAATTCAGACAGTCGGAAGACCGTATGGCCACGCACACATTACATGACTTTGTAAAAACATGGACTACCATGGAATCCTTTTCTTTGTGGCAGCAATGGCTTGCGCAAAAAAAAAAAAAAAGAAAACGAAGGGCATGGCAAAGGGTTTGGCTGAAGGGCAGAGAATGAAATCAATATTGATAGTTAATTTTTTATGGATTAATGCTATTTATTATATTATTTTAAATGCTGCTCGATATACCACACAGGGTACGCTGTTCTTGCAAGAGTTCAGCGAGTTTGTCGACAAACTTGTTCTCGACAGTCCAAATTCTTTGTGGAGCTGCCATGTTTATCTTTCTTCTTCGGTGGTTTTCTTTTTTAGCTTCTGATTGGTCATTTCCAGTTTGCTCAACAAATCGGCTCGTTTAGCAGCACACACGTCACACTTTCAATCCGACAGCTCCAGAAGTTTTCTTACATGTTTAAAAATGATTGTGAGGTCGGGAATGCTCGTAAGACACTCTGCTCGTCTCGTAATTTCTCACACACCATACGACCCCCGGCCATACGAGAAGAGACTTCCTCTGATGGAGATTTCCTCTGATAACCAAAAAATTTGCATGCGAGCTTGTACGACCTCAAAAACCGCACCGTGTACACCAGCTTTTACAGCCTCGATTTCAAATCGATTGACAGCCTTTTAAAAAATAAATACAGTGCTATCCTGATTTTTTTTTTTTTACTGAAAATCATTTAAAGCATCAGCATGTGGGTTTCTAATTACTATATGAAATCATTTTTGCATGTACTGTCCCTTTAAAAAACATTTTAGCTCATTAGAGGACTAATAAGTGTCCCTATTCTGAAGGTGTCAACACAGCAAGGGGCCGTTCACACAGAATGCGCTTTTACTTTTATATGTGAGATGGGGGCAGAGGACTACAAAAACACAACATCCAGAGGCACATTTTAAAAAGTCTCATTCTTTTAGGTTTTAGATGGCTGCATCATTTGCTGGACAATACATAAGAGCAGTGGCCAAGTGCTTGTTTACATAGAAAAACAATGAAAAAGCAGTGCAGTGCCATTCGTTCTGTGTGAACGGCCCCTAGTTTTAAGTCGATTTGGTCAGGTATGAAAGAAATCTTAGGGTTTACATCAGATATTTGAGGATTAGAAGGGATTTTTGTCTCTTGTGCTTCTGAAGACTGATGATCTTTTATAAGCTGATATAAAAAGAGGGTCTATAGATCAGTGCAGGGACTTTAACCGCAGCTAAAAGGGTTTCTGTGTGACCTAACAAGATTTTTAAGGAATGATTTCACCTAAAAACAAATATGTTATCACGTACTCACCCTGTTCCAAACCCATACTTTGACTTTCTTACCTGAAACACAAAAGTAGTTATTTAACATCGTGTGCAAGCTGCTGTTTTACAATGAAAGTCAATGGTTACCACCGCGGCCCATAAACCCCATCTGCTTTAATTGCATGGAAAAAAGCAGCTTGGACATTCTTCTATCTCCTCTTGTGTTCCTCTCAAGAAAGTAAGTGATTGTGAGAGTGAGTAAATGACAACTGAATTTTCTATTTTGGATGAACTATCCCTGATTGATGGTTGCTCTCATTCTGTCTGTGTTCATCATTTGCTGAGTTTCCTCTCACCTCTTGCTCTCTCTTCTCTCTTTCACAGCATATGCGAGAGGCTGCAGAGAGGAGGCAGCAGCTAGAATTAGAGCATGAACAAGCCTTGGCCGTCCTCAGTGCCAAGCAGCAGGAGATTGACCTTCTGCAGAAGGTGAGAGATCAGAGTTTCCAGCCACACCAAACCTTAAGGTGGAGCTCATGCACAGGCCAGAGTCTAGAAGACCTTGCTTTATACTTTTGGTCTATTTAACAAACAAGATACCGTTGATAGATAGTTTTACACTTTTTCAGGTTGATACAAGCTGGTCTAGGTGATTAATTACCTAAGGGCTATGTGAGTTTTAATTTATTTTACTTTACTTTTATTTTTTATTTGCATTAACATAACTAATAAAATGACTTTGTTTTGCTATTACCAGTTTCCTAGCATTATATGTATGCTAACTACAATTAAATTACTTTTTGTATCATTTGACATCACCTTATTGGGGTTGTTGATTGTGTGGAACATTGAAATTACCACTAAACTTAAGTTTCAATTATACATTAAAAATCTAGTTATTATTTTTTTTATCAATTTATTAATAATTTGAAATAGAAAGTATAGCTTTAGGACAATCCAAAATCTTGACACATAAGGTAATTTTGATAAGATTATTAATGAAGGCATAGTAAAAAGTGTCTAAGATAATTTTAATGTGACTTTCATATATAATAAAAAAAGAAATCGGACAGAAAAAAAAGCTTGAAATTGAAGAAACTCCCAATAATAAAATCCAGCTGTCAGATGAATGAAGAGAGATGTTTAATGAAAAACTGTTTCAGCAATTGTAGGTAACTCTCTGAAATGTTCTTCTCATTTCTCGTTTGAATGAGGAGAAAAGTGCCGCTGTCTCACCACTCAGAGTTAATGACTCTTTAATGAAACGGCAGAGCAGGTGATCAAATCTGACATTTTCTCCAGAACGCGTGAACATTGTCACCCGCTGAAACATTTGAGTTATTGTCTGTCTTTATTGAATGGAGCACTGTCATTACAGAAGAGAATAAACAGAAGAAATGACACACACACACACTTATCAGAAGAAGTCAAGACACAGAACTCTGTTTTGTTGTTCTGAAGGTGAATCTCCATGAATATTTCTGTTCCCTCATGTTGCGACGCTGCAGAGGCTGACATTCAAACAGATGTTCCTCTATTCATGTGGAACTGAATGCTGTTTTCCACAGCTGCTGAGAGTCACAAAGAATGACCCTGCAGTCCTTGTTGCCTAAAACCTATTCAACCAAACTTGAGAATAGAACTCTTATACACAATGAATATTTTTAACTATGGCTTTTAAAGAAGTATGCCATGACTGACTTGGTATTAATGCAGTTAAATATTATTTTTTGTGTTGTTTATAGGCTCAGGTTGAGGCTAAGAAGGAACATGAAGGTGCAGTCCATCTGTTAGAGGTGAGTAACAATGTCTACTCATGGATGTCGGCGCAAGTGTATGTGAGGGCGCATATAAGCATGCATTTTAAATCATATCTTGGCTGACTGTGATAGTACAGCACATTCCACATGCGTCATCATATATTTTCTCATATTAGCCAAAAATCTGGCTACCATATGAGTCACATCTTAGCTTACACCATTTTGGGTTTATTAAATAAAGAAAGAAATAAAAGTTCTTGTGTAAATATCCTTGCTGACCAGCTTCATTGTCGAGCGTTTTAAATCAATGTACATCTATTTTACGATTTATTGACCATATTCTACTTTCATCATTTCATTCATTGCTGGTGTTAATGGGCAATTAAGGGAAAATAGTGGTGTTGGGGGGGGTACTCATGTTGGGTATCTGTGACTTTTGAAAAAATGCTCATGTGTGCAACTGTAATTTGATTGGTTCCTTACATCTCTTGTCACTATGTTACTGGTCTTTTTTTTTTTTTTTGCATATACAGAATCACTTGGACAGCATGCAGGTATTTTCGAGTTACTTCTCCTCAAAGTTCTGCCTCTCCTCCCCGTGTGATTCATCGGGGGTCGTTCCTGTCACCTCGTTTAGCTGTCCTGTCAATTATTGTACCGCTCATCCATGATTGATCTGTAAACATTTGATCAATATCTTTGATCTATATCGCCATAGATCAAATTATTGAAACTTTTTAGTACAAACCATCAGTCTTCATAGTCATTTTATACGTACCTGACAAAAGTTATTTGTGTTTTATAAATGTTCAAAGTAAAACAGGTCCCATTTTGCTTGTCTTTAAATCCAAACAACTGCTTTTTATTGCGCTTTTATTATTTTGTACAATTTTTGATAATGTTATAACATCATGAACATTATCAAAAAACATTTATTAATTTAATTTAAATTAATTTAATTATTTATTTTTATATGTTTATTTATTAGTATTTAGAAGGATTTTTATTTAATTTATAGACTAATAAAATAATTATATTAGTCTATACATTCAAAATAAATGTAAATAAAATAATAAATAAATATAAAATAATATGATATTTAAATATAAAAATTAATTGTTTGTGACTATCATTTCAGTTGTATTATTTTTAGCATGTTTCCATCCCAATAGCTATTTATCTAATGAAAAACAAAGACAAAAGTTTAGAGTAAAATGACTTCAGCTGTTTTTTTTATTTGATAATTTTTCTTTATTTTTATTTGTTTGAAAATGTTCTGTTTTTCTCTCTTTTGGGAGGCTTTTAAATTTTTTTTTTTTTTAGAGTAAAAAAAGCTAAACCCAGGAGTTAAATGAAGTTGAGGGCAGCCTCTGTAACTGAAAATGAAAGTGCTGCAAGATTCAGTTTGGTCTCTTAACTCAGTGATTAAAGTTTCTCATTCACTGCCTGATCCTTTCTGCTCCTCCTGTGTTGCGATGCATGGGTGCTGCCTTGTGCTAAATCCTATTAGCGCCTCATGGATATGTGCGTTTGCAGATCAGATCAGCAACAACAAACATGTCTGATGGATTGCAGAACGTTACATGTCTTCCTTCCACCACCCTCCTTCAATTTCCTTTACCAAAAAGCCATATTTAGTCACTTATGTGAACTTGTAACTGTGCATAAACATGTTACACAAGACATATACTGTAAGTATAACAGGTCAAGTTACAATTTTGTATTGACTTGTTAAAATGCAAACTCACGTGATATTCTAATGTGGCTTATAGTATTGATGTACAAGTATACATGTGAGTTTCGTCAAATGATCATCAGCTTTTACTGTTATTTTGGCATGTGTAGTACCCTTCTCCATTTAATAGTACTTCCCATCGCTAACATCATGATCAAAACAGAGATTTGATGTACAATAACAGCTGAACATAGATTGACTCCTGTCTTTGTTTGATTCTGTTGGTGTCTGAAGCTGAGAAGTTTCCTTCGCACTAAGAACACAATGCGATTTTTGGTAGGAAAAACCTCCTTTTAGATGTAGGCATTTGTTTGTAGTGTTGTAGGTTGTTTGCAACATTCACAGTTGGTAGAGTTGGCAGGCTCTATTCATTAGCATTCGGTTAGTTAATGTGAAGTGTAGATGTTAATAAAGCTGTTACCAGTTTTAAATGTCTATGCTTTTATCACAGACCAGCCCAAACGGTCTGTACGTGGTTTTTAATGCTAGCCTTTCGCTTTCTCTTTCTTTCTTTCCTTCCCTCTTTTTCTTTTCAGGCTAAAGTGAGAGAACTGGAGGAAAAATGCCGGACGCAGAGTGAGCAGTTTAACCTGCTGTCAAAAGAGTTGGAGAAGTTCAGGTTGCAGGCTGGGAAGTTAGACATCCTGAGCAGCAGTCAGCTGACAGGAAGCGACTCGCCCGGCTCACCCACCAAACCCCTCACCCTCTCCCAGCTCCTCAACGGCCTCACTGCCCCCTCCGGGAAAGGTATAGCATGCCTATTGAAGAAGGTCATGTGTTGACACCTCCTTAAATATTTAAGTTACATTTTAATATGGTATGGTTTCATTGTGCGGTGATGAAAATCCATATTTTATGCACTCTGATTAGACTTAAATATGGATTACTAGTATGAAAATATTAAGTCACAAGAAGACCAGTTGGTAACACTTTACAGTAAGGTTTTAATAATAAACATTGGTTAACAACAAAACTTACTAGTGCATTATTAAAATCACAAGTTGTGTTGGTTAACTTTAGTTAACTCTAGCTAACATTAGTTGAATACAATGTATGACTGTATTTTTGTGAACTAACATTAAGAAAGATTAATAAATACTGTAATAAATGTATTGCTCATTGTAAAGTGCCACTATTATGGGTTATGACAGGTTCATATTTTGGTTTTGGGAGTCCAACAAGTTGACTTTCATTTTCTCACAATATACATTTATTTTTGGCTTATTTGTTCAATATTTGTTTTGTTCAGATTTAAAACTTTGCAGGATGTTTCTTATTTACTAACAGCCATGTTATACACAACATGAAAGGTCATTTTCAAAAATCCATAATAGGGGCATAACTAATGTTAAAAAAGGACACCTCGATGTAAGGTGTTAACGACTATTTAAACATGAAACCTGCATTTTCTGTTAATTTCTATGTTAATGAATGGAGCCGTTTTGTTCACTACACACACACACACACACACACACACTGAAGCACGCATGTTGCTTCGTGGTGATTTCAGCATCTGTCGTCTCTCCGAATGAGGACAGAAATACATTAACAATGTCTCCAGAACTGCTCTGAGAGTCATTTTATGAGCATTTAACTAGCCTCATATCACACAGAAATGTAAAAGTATTCACCACAAGCTATATTTCCTGTCCAAATCTTTTTGTAAGATATTGCCCTTCTGATAAGGCAATATGAAACAGTGTCTAATGCTGAAAAATCTGAAGACTGATCAACAGCAGGTATGATGTGCTGAGATGTAGGGAGGAGTATGGGACTACACACGGTAATGAAGTAATCAATCACTTTTGCTTGTGTGTGTGTAAAGGTAATGAGGATTCCATGAGTAAGATCTCCGAGCTCATTCGGCCTCTGCAGATGACTGAGGGGGAGAAGGTAGAGCTCCTGTCTGTCAAACCCACCTTCCTGTCACGCAGCACACCCTCTAGCCCACGGCGGGCCTTCGTCTCAGAGGTACGGCCCGTGATCGCCACTGCTGTGAGTATGACAAGCAAACCAATCAATCAGTGTTAGTTCATTTTACCTTTAAAGGGATCATGAACTGCCCTTTTTATTATTTTGTACTGTTCTCAGAGGTCCACTTATAATTTTCTTTAAGAACATCTAAAAACCTCATTTAGAAGTAATAGGCTTGGTTTGAATAGCCATTGCAGACTCAGAAGTAAACATCTACTGCTGTGATTGACTTATACACGTAATTGTGTTGATGTTTAGCAGCCTTCACAGATGGATGCTGATGTGATTGTGCTAAGGAAAAAATCACATAAATACTCATTACATATCAAAAGACCTGTGTTTGTTTCTCTCGTTGTTTACACTACATGTGCAAATCAGTGGGCAGGGCTAAACAGGCAGTGATGTAGAAGGCGGCGTTGATCATCTTCTGTAGAGGGTGGTGTTTAGCCACACGATTACACTGTAAAGTAGAACTTTCTGCAGGCTGTGTTTTTGGACTAACAAGAACATTTTGAGTTCTGAAACTTACAGGATGCTTTTAAAGTAAAATGACCTCTATTCTATGTGCATTTAACACATAGAAATGTTAGTTGTTAATGTTTTTTAACTTGTCAGGACATACATTTTTGGATTTAATATATTTTATTGTGTGGTAATCATTTCACAGACTGTGATACATTTCCAGAGTTATTAACATAAATCTAGTGCAGTTTTTAGTATTTTCTTCTCTTTTTTTTTTAAACAAAATGTAGTTTATGTAAGCAGTAAGGTTCTTGAGGCACACTGTAAGCTTCAGGCATGAACATATTAAAAACTGCTAGATTTACAATGGTAATCACCCTGGAAATATATCATCACAGTCTGAGAAAAGAGCCCATTGAAAATGTTTCACTTACATTTTCTTTTAAATATTTAGTGTTTTACTTAAATTTATTATAAAGTTTAAAGATAATTTTTTAAAGGATGAGACTAAACTAAAACGAAAAGGTTTATAAATTTGTGAATAGAATAAATTATTTTACTAACCAATATATTTCCGATTCTAAGCGAGCAAAGTAAATTCAAATAGTGGGCCATGTACCCCAGTGATTTCGCCATTATGAAAATAATTACAGTATACATTGACAGGCTGTGTGTGTGTGTGTGTGAGAGAGAGAGAGAGAGAGAGAGAGAGAGAGAGTGTGTGGGTGTGAATAGTCCAATCTGTCTGCTCAGACTGTGCTCTGCTGGTGTTATTGGCTTAATCGCCCACATTACTAGATTGCACACTGGACTTTGCTTTGAGTTATTTCAGACTTAATTTTTGCCCAGACATTTATTAAAAAACAAAACTTGTAAAACATTCATGCAGTTTTATAACCCCCTGATTTGTCATTGACTCTCATTATTCATACTGCACATAAACCTGATTTGGTTTTCAAATCCGATCTTAAGTGTGCACAGTGTACTTTTGACATTTGATGAAATATGATCCACTCCAGGAATTGTCACCAAGTGTACCTACATCAGCACAATTTCAAAAGACACATCCTGAATTATGAAAAGTGGCTATTTTGGAATCCAATCTGACCGATGAGACTAGAAAATCTAATGTAATCGGTTTTCAAACCACATATGAATTTGGTTTGCAGCAGATTTGTGAACATTGGATTTCATGTGGTTTGTTTGCTCTTCATACTACAACATTTAAACAGATTTGAGTCAGCTATGCCAAAAAAATCTGTTTGAACAAAGCATTTAACTCCCTGTGCTGTTGAGGCTTAGCATGCTGCTTCACAACAACAATACCGGAAGCCAGTAAAGCTGACCATTAACTCATCTATCCGCTTTTCTCTCTTATTTAGATGGACAAAGAGCTCGGCTCATCCCCGAGGTCTAAGTCCAGATACACAGGCAAAGTACGACTGTGTGTTGCCCGCTACAAGTGAGTGGATCCAGCTGTTGTAACACATTACAGTATGTTTCAATAGAACATTTGCTGTAATAATAGGCTATAGCATGTCATTAGCTATAATGATTTGTTATATCGTGCCATTAGCTGTAATGATTAGGAGTAGAATAGCATTAGTCACAGTATCAGATCTGCCTTCAAGAAATACTGGGTCAAGCATATCATCAACATCTGTGCACACTATCACTTACCACAGACAAGAATTTTGACACTACCAAGCCCAGCAGATAAACATTTAAACATTTCACACTGTTTTGATAGTATAATCATAGTGTGATCATAGCACTTATGATAACATCATACAGTATTTGTTAGCATGAGATGGTTTGATGTAGTTGCAAAATGATATGCAGTTCATGTCATCTGTGATAAATAACAGTGTGCACAGATGTTGTTGATATGCTAAACTTGTACGTAACGTAGAGTATTTCCTAAAGGCATACCTTGGTAAACAGGTGTGATATCCATTTAGAAATACTAGTAAAGATTGTGATGTAGGCATCTGCAAAACTCTGGTTTTCACATAAATAAATACTTTATCTGCCTAGAAAAGCAGTCCTACCTACCTGACACATACATTAACTTCTTTTACAGTTAAATATCTAACTAAAGCATTCCCATAAAATGTTGAAGTTAACTTTCCCTATAGGCTTGTTCTTGTATCCCAAAAATAAAGAAAAAAATTCAAATAGTTTCAAATAGGTTCTCGCCCATGTACAAAAAATACCTTTTAATATACGTCTTATTCATGAGTTGAATTCAACGTGTCCTGCCTGCAGTTATAACCCTTACGATGGCCCCAATGAGCATCCTGAAGCAGAGCTCCCCCTGGTGGCTGGGAAGTATCTGTATGTTTATGGGACTATGGATGAGGACGGATTCTATGAGGGTATGTCACATTAAAGAAACACTTTAGAGCTTCAAAGGTTTGGCAGCAGTCAGAACTTTTTTTAAGTAGTCTCTTATGCGCAACAAGTTCACATTTATTTAATTAAAAATACAGTAAATTGTAATATTGTAACTCGACACCCTTTTCTGTTCTTCAGGTGAGTTGTTGGATGGACAGCAGGGTCTCGTTCCCTCCAACTTCGTGGACTTTGTCCAGGATGAGGAGCTTCCGTCGGTTCCTCTCTTGGACCGCATAAAGGAACCGTCCTACCTCAACCACAGCCCCGCCTCCATGCCCAGCAGTGCCGTGAGTACACTCAGCACGCTGCTCTCAGAGAAGCTGGACGCCCTGGGCTCGGGCACCGGGACAGGCACCAGCAGCAGCAGTGGGGTGAGCAGCCTGGGCATGAGCATGGGGCTGGGCATGGACTTCCTGGGACCCTGCAGCAATGGCACAGGCACGCTGGACGTGAACATCGACGAGATTGGAGAAGACATCGTGCCTTACCCCCGCCGCATTACCTTGATCAAACAGCTGGCCAAGAGCGTGATCATAAGCTGGGACCCTCCTGTGGTGCTGCCCGGGTGGATGCCCATCAGCGGCTATAACGTGCTGGTGGATCAGGAGGTACGCATGAGCGTGCCCTTCGGCGGCCGCACCAAGTCTTTGATCGAGAAGCTGAATTTGGCCTCCTGTACACACCGCATCTCCATCCAGAGCGTGACGGAGCGGGGGCTCTCCGATCCGCTGCGCTGCACACTGCTGGTGGGGAAAGATGTGGTAGTGGCACCCTATTACCTTCGGGTGGAGAACATCATGCAAGCATCAGCTGAGCTCACCTGGATGCCAAGCAACAGCAACTACAGCCACATGATCTTCCTGAATGACGTGGAGTATGATGTCGTGAAACCCGGAGGGTACAAATACCACTTCTACAATCTGAAGCCCATGACGGTGTATAAGATACGGGTGGTGGCCCGGCCCCATCAGATGCCCTGGCAGCTTCCTCTTGAGCAGAGGGAGAAGAAGGAGGTCTCAGTGGAGTTCTGCACACAGCCAGCTGGTGGGTCAACACTGAACACGCACTCTTCTCAGTTTCTTATTATAGTGATTTGAGATCTGGTTATCTGTAGGGCTGTCAGTCAATTCTAAATTCAATCTGATTAATTGCGTAATATTTTGTTGTGTCATAGCTCGACATGCGTTCTTGCAAAAACAAGATGGTACTTCAAGACTGAATTGCTCCAGTGGTAGGAATATTTCTTATTACAGAATTTACAAATCAGGGGTCATGATTAATACTTATTATCAAACACAATGGAATGCAAAAGTTATGAAAATGAATATATAATTTTGACAAAATAAAAGAGAGATCACACAAAATGTCCTGTCCTGAGTAAAATATTTTACATAAAATATGTTTACATATTGTCCACAAGACAAAAAAACGGCTTACAATATTAAAATAACCTCCTTCAAAATTTTGGAAAACTTGTTTTTTAAAGGGATAGTTCACCCAAAAATGAAAATTTGATGTTTATTAACTTACCCCCATGGCATCCAAGATGTAGGTGA
>JAUCNO010001786.1:39823-50617 GCA_032353835.1 Enteromius viviparus
GAGCAAGATATTTTCATCTGAGACAGCTCAAACATGCAATTTAGTCTGGGACTAGCTTAAGCCTTGTCTGTGAAACTTGTCTGTGATGGTTAGTTTATGTTTAAATTGAAGTAATACAATTGCTATAACTAAAACTGAATTTTAAGTGACTTAATTTACTCCTGTGATTGCAAAGTGAGCATCAGACACTTTAGAAGTATAAAGAAATCTTACAAACCCACATTTTTAAACAGTGTTCATTATACAGCAGAATGATTAAAACATAACCGTGTACATGTCTTTGTATTATATCTAGAAGCTCACTGATGGGTGTGGGTCGAACACCATCATCCTCCCCATCTGTCAGAGCCTCCCCAAGCCCTTCCAGGTACTGTGTGTGTGTTAGGAGATTAGCATTTGATTCTGTAAAACACACTGTTAAAAACACACACTCTCTGAAGGTGAGCGGCTCACTTTAAACAATAGGCTTTGTTTGCATGTGTGAAATGAGAGACAGCTGTCTGAGTTAACGTGACCGGAGAAAGCAGGAATTCTAGAGATGAAAGTAATTCACAGATCAGCAGGGAACAAATGGTTTAATGTATGTTTGTGCACATGACATGTCAATCATTCACCTCTTTCTCTAGGCCTCTGGAGTCGTGTATCAGTAGTTACGCTCAGTCCGTGCCTGTTCCAGTGCCCACACAGAAACAGAACTACCAGAGGATGGAGCAGAACCTACAGGAGTCCGACAGGTTCGGCTTTTCTCTAAATTGTCTCTCTGACATGAGGTAGATAGATGAATGCATAAATGTGTTTGTGATTCTCTAAGGCATTCCCTTATTTCTCTCATTTCAGGACAGCATCTCCTGCACAACAGTGCTGCTCAAATAGGGTTCCAGCATGTGGGAGATTCAGGGCTTCTCCAGAATCAGGAGGATCCAGACTGTATCTACCCTCCCCACTGGGTAAATAAGCAGCTTACAGCAGACCTGTCTGTTGATTTGCATACTTCACTAAATCACTACTTCACTAGTTTAATAGGAAGCTGGAAATAACATGGTATGGATGTTATGGAAATCATATATATATATGAAAAATAGAATTCTTAAATTCTTTAACCAAAAACATTTTTTCAACTAAAACTAATATAAATACAGCTATATATAAATATTAAAACACAAACCAAGTCATTTAAATAAAGCACACGACTAATTCCTAAAATTAAAATGACGCTAAATATATAAAAATGAGTTCAGGTCTAGTCAAAATATTTGTAAATACTATAGTAATATTTAAAAAATACTAAGATAACACGTATAAATAACAGGCTGTGTGATTTTGTAGATCATATATAGGATACTGATGTGTTGTTCATTGCTTTTTCAGTGGGAAATGTTCCTGAAATGCCCAATCAGCCTGAACCTGTTGGCAGCAGCACAGGGTTGCCTAGCGCAGGTGCAGGTTTCACAGCATGTCAGTTTTTTAAGACTTCTCGTTCTAACTTTCCGACTGTCTCTCTTCGTCTGTAAGATGTGTATAAACAGCCTGGTCACGTGTCTCCTCTCTTCACTGACATCACAGCCATAGACAAAAACCAAACCCACAGACTCAGAGGTCATCGGCACAATCCAGAATCTGTGGTGCACAGAGTGAGTAACATAACACATGACATGATATAGATCATGGACAACAAAGTCTTAAGTGTTAATTTTCCCATTGACCCATACAATGTATTTTTGGCTATTGCTACAAATATACACCAGCAACTTATATTTAAATTTATATATATATATATATATATATATAAACAGTTCATTACATTTACATCACATTTAACACAGAGCTATGTATAATACATAATTGCTTAATTTAAAATGCATTTATCTGAGTATTTGGCTGATTATTTACGTATGATATGCATTTTTAATAAACTGTTTCTTGAGCAGTAAATGAGCTTATTAGAATGATTTGTGAAGTGTCATGTGACACTGAAGCTTTGCTTCACAGGAATAAATAATGTTAAAATAAAATAGAACACAGTTATTTTGAATTGTAATATTTTATTACTATTTTTATTTATCTGTATTTTTGATTAAATAAATGCAGCCTGAAAAAAAAAAATCCTGAATGCTAGTGTAATTTGCCTTTTGTCAAAATAAAACTTTTATTGAAAACCAAGTTCCTATATATGTGACTACTTTTCATTTCAGTGGGATTTGTGTCGGCGACCCATCTCTGGTCAAACTCCAAGTACAGCGCTGGTTCAGAGAGGCCTGGTCCCCCGAAACAAGACCGTGTCTGACCTGAAAGATCTGGCACAGCACCCGGCTACAGGGCCACGCGTGCCACTTCTCAGGCCAGCGGAAAGACGGGACACCGTCAAAAGGTATCAGTCAACTTAACAACTTTTAAGCTTATGATGCAGTAATGCTTATAATTTATATTTTAGAATGAGCCTTGGAATCACTGCTGTGATATGATTGCTGTTCCCTAGAGCTGTGTTTATGGGTCATTTGTGTTGTAGGTCATTAAGTACTGGCCGTCTCTCAGATAAGCTGCTGAAGGCTGTGTTTGGACATCAGTTTGACAGGGGCAGCTGTGAGAGCTTAAATTCAGAGAAACCCATGGAGACAACAGGTACAGCTATTTTATTGTATTTTTTTATTTCAGTGCGATGTTGTGGAAATTCATTCATATCTTTTCTTGATATCTGCAGTTATTTGTAGATAACGCTTAAAAATTGCGTACTCCTGCTAAAATGGCATTGTGTCCTGATCTCTCTAGCACCCCCTGGTGTCAGTGATGGCACAGAGCCGGGCTCAAGCAGTCCTACTGGAGTTGTGTTCATGCTGGGCTCTCCTGAATATGGACACACACCTCCTCACGCCACTCGACCTAGACGCTTCTCAGGTGACACTTCCGTTATTTTACTGTATTAAAACAAGAATTGTATCTGCATGGTATTGTATCTGTTATACTCACAATGCGTCCTCAATTTACCATGTTTGCTCTTTGAAGTGGGCACTCCCAGCCCAACAAGCCCTGGCTGGATCTACGGTCATTTGCACGAGGCTTACAGCTCGCCTGATATTCTGCGATATGGTAACACAGATGCCATGGCAACAAACCTATGTGAGGGTGTGGCCTTTGTGCCACCTGAACTGCCAGAGGAGACGCTCATGGAGGTAAAATAATTGGGCTATGCATTATGTATGAAGGATACGGTCATTCAGCCACATAGTTATTGTATTAAAATATTGCCTATAGACTGATTGTACATTGTCTTTTACCAAATAAATAGATATCACATTAATTTTAACATGTATTATGTGAGAAAATGGAGATGATATGAGAGACTAATTACACAATCATTAAATACACTTTTGGTTACGTAATCCGAAATTATTCTAATATGCTGATTTGGTGCTCAGGAAACATTTCTTATTATTATAAATGTTGCTTAATATGTTTACAAAATACATTTTTTGAAGAATAAATGATCTTTAAGTGTTTAAAACATTTTGTTTTTAATAGATTATTACTTTTATTACTTTAAAAAACTTATTTATTTTAATTATTTTAAAAAACAACAACTTCTGACCCCGAACTTTGGAAGTTGCAGTGTGATGACCATAGAACTTAATTATTGACCAATCAGAACGGAGTATAATGGAGAGCAAGTTGTTCTTGTGGCACATGTGTTTTACTAAAACAGAGCGTGATGTCTACTTCTTCTTTACCACAGGAGGGGCATGCAGACTTACTGAGCCAACTGCGTTTGATTTTAGCCTTTGCCCACTGCATTACAGAGGTCGCTGGAACAAAGGACAGTGGGATTGAAAGGAATATGGCACTAGATTCTTCATTCTTGGAGCAGAGCGTGGTGGCCGACCAAATCAGCCTGCTGAGCCGTGAGTGGAGGTGAGATACGACTCACGTAAACACACACACACACCCATTATATATGTGTGTGATGTCTTTGATATACACCGTGAGTGATGAGCATGTGTATACAGCTCTGCAGAGCAGCTGGTCCTCTACATGAAGTGCGCTGAGCTGCTGTCCTCTGCGCTTCACACAGCGATGGCTGGGATCAAAGAAGGCAATCTCTACCCATCAGGATCTGTTAAACAAGGTACATCAGGTTCATATGGATCAATAAGCGACCTCGTTTACGTCTATCCCTCCTCTACCTACCATATGATCGATCAGGGCTCCAAATGCTCAAACCCAATCTATTAATACTAGATTTAGAATGCTACAATACAAACAGATGATGAGGACATATATTACATCATGTTAAATTACATAGGATTGTATGTGGGAGCGCAGAGAGCTGCAAATGTTCTGGAAGGAAGGTCTTGATCTGTGAAATGACTGGAGAAAATATTCCTTTGGAATCAAAGAATGTTATTTTATGTTTGATAAATGTAGGGGATGGAATGTATATTCTGTAATGTTATATGACTTGATACTCTGTAATGTTCACGGGGGTTTTGTTAAAAAATTATAAAAAAAAAAGAAAGTAAGAAAATGAGAAGCAAACAGAAATCTTCTGTACAGTTGTAAATGCTGCATTTGATCAATCAAAAAACACGTCTATGCTGTAATTAAGGCTTTAATTTTATGTGATGTTATGTACTTGCAGTAGTACGTAAGCTGAACGAGATGTATAAGAAGAGTGTTAACTCCTGCCGTTCTCTCACTGAGAAACTCCAGCTCTTCTTCAGCAGCAAACAAAGACTGATGGACCGCATCAACAGCATTACTGCCGAGAGACTCATCTACACACACACCATTCAGATGGTATGAACACATTCCTAATAATATGAGGAGAAACATACAAGTATCATATCACTAGTATAGAGTATGAATTGCGTTACTTTTTATGTGATCAGGTACAGACGGCAGCACTGGACGAGATGTTTCATCATGGAGAAACCTCTGTAGACCGATACCATAAGGCTTTACTGCTGATGGAGGGTCTGTCCTTAATTATCACAGAGGATGCAGATCTAAACAATATCAACAAATGTAAGTATGACACGCCTAGACTACCGTTCAAAAGCTGGGGGAAATAAATTAATTATTATCAATGGATGGATGGATGGATGGATAGATGGATAGATAGATAGATTTCTGATGAACAAATTTTTTAAAATGTATTCAAATATAAAAGAGTTATTTAAAGTTGTGAAACAATATTTATTACTCTCTGAGTTTCTCTGCTCTATATCTGAAGGTAAACAGTGTATTGAGCGACGGCTCTCCTCCCTTCAGCCCAAAGGATGTGTGTGATGATCCCTCGTTATTTTTTGGCGTCTACATCTCGTTTCATCCCAGTTGCTATTTGAAATTCTCTAAAACCTACTCATTTAAAATGTGATACCTGGCTTCCAAAGCCAAAAAAAGGTGAGAAAAGACATTTTTCATAATAGACTGAGATGAAATCTCTATTGATATGTGTTTGTGTGTGTATATATATGTATATATATATAAACAAAAACAACATCTATGGACTACAACATCTATTTTGTTCACTGAAAAAAAAGAGTGAATCAAGACGGCATCATTGGTTGAATAGATGTCACGTTTAAATGCTTTGACCGCTGAATCTATACCAATGCATGGTGACACTTCCTCAGAGATTAACAGCTTGGATGCTCATGCCTGTAGCGTTAGTCTCATGAAGTTACATGGAACTATCGTGTTTTTGATGGACTTATTCTGCATGTTTTTGCATGATTCTGAGGAAATTATAGTTATCTACTGTATCTGAAAGGAATTCGTAATGATGATTAATAATTAAACCTCTGTGGCCAGCAAACCGTTGTTAAAACAGCAGCCGGTGGTGGATGTTTAGTATTCAGTGTTACATCTGTAAGGCTTTAATGTGGCAATTGACCAAAATTATGGCAAACTTTGTACACCTACTGATAAAGACTGTCAGTTTCATATGTTGTCATATTAGGTACTTGAGATTTGTATTATATTGTCAATCAAACTGTTATTTGTGTGTGTGTAAAACAGTGAAGCACTTTATAAACCCATTTGCCTTCTGGATGCCTGAAAAGAACCACTGCAGAGACAAACCTCATGGCACACTTCAGGTTAATTAACGCCTGAAAGTCACAGGAAATGCAATACAAAGACAGTCAAATGCAAAGACAACCAGTATCTTGTGTGTAGCATTTTATATTTGTCTGTTTTAGCTGTCAGTCTGAAAGTGCTGTGTTCAGTTTGCTTTAGAGATATTGCGAGTAAAGGACTTCTGCGCGACTTGCTGGGATGACTAGGTCTTTAGCTTTCGTAGTGATTTGACACTGTGCCTTTAATGACCTAGCATTTAGTTTAATTTCACTCTAAAACTCACAATCTGTTATAATTCCAGCTTTTCTTGTCATATTCATTACTTGCACTATCCTTGCTTTTTCCAATGCTGAAAACTCTAAAGGTGTTTTATTTTAGCTTCTTATCAAGGTTTTTTAAGGCATTTGGTCAGCATTGTGTGTGGTAGAATGATTGTGATAGATGCACATGAAACTTAAAATACGATGTTAAATTGAGGACAATTAACTATTTTGTATATATTGTTGTTACAGTATTTATGATGTGTTTGGCATTTTTGTCTTTTTATTTTTTATTTGCAAAGCCAAAATGAAAAATATGTGCAGAATGCATGTGATATGGGTGTGTGTAATTAAATAAATTTCACTTTTATATTTACTTTGTGTATGCTGATTCATTTGTTATGTATATTATGAAGTCTTGTCTTGAAATTAACAAAATGTATTTTTGCTGATCAATAATTTTAGGATTTTACGTTGCCAAGATTTTAAAGGGAATAAACGTTTGTATTTTAGGGCAAATGCATTTGGTTAAAATAGATATAATTTCGTCTAATTAATAATTCCTTATAATCAATGCAAAGTAAGTAATAAGTTGTACTGCAGCGCTGCGAGAAAACAAACGGAAGCAAAACCTACGATAGTCCCGCCTTCACACATACGTCATGCTTTAGTTCTGTGCCGCGATTGGGCAAGAGCCCGTCAGTCAAGTGAATGTCACGCTTTGAGTCGAGTGTTTCCGGGAACTCAGAGAAGAAAGAAAAAAAATCAGTCTATCGCCATGTTTCCCAGGGAAATATCTGTCAAACGCTTATAACAGCTTAAATTGAGCGTTGTGTTTGTGAGAGTGGAAACACAGGTGTTTTGTTACTTCGACTCTGAGGGTAGAGCTACAGTGGATGGTCGAAGCGCGGGACGGTGATTTTACAGTAAGTGGCGCGTGTTGATGTTTGTGTTTAGCAGGCGAGCTAATGCTCAGCGAGCGGAAACTCAAACCTATTCTTCTCTGCAGGTTTGCATAAACTACACCGCTACATATACTTAAGGAATACACAAAGGTATGTTAAACGTGTTACTAGTGGATACGAATAGCTAGGTGTTGATAAGCGGAGAGTGGGTGGGTTTGTTAGCGGTATCGTTAGCAGGCTGTGGCTCAGTATGTCAGTCAGTCAGTCTTTAGAGCAGAGAGGGCTTTACTAATAGTAAACACCGTGTTGTCATTTCCACAATGGGGATTATTCCTTTCTAAATGGTACAAAGATACTGCGTAATTAAAAAAGTTAATACGTTAAAGTTAATAATAATGCTGTTCAAACACAGCAGAAATCTGTCAGAGCATTGTTTATATTTTGTTGACAATAGCAAAATATACATTTATTGAAATAACATCACCTGTAGCAATTGTAATTTTTTAGCTAAAGCCTTTGTCACCATGGTGATTTTTTTGTGAAAGGGAGAATAGATGACAGCCAATAGCTAATCGATGCAGTATTGATTGTACTGAACAGTAAGACAAATCTTGATCTTAATGTTTTTCATATCCTCATGCCTTGCAGTCGCATGTAGAAGATTTGTGCTGGCGATAATATAGTTAAATTTTGCCACAGTATAAACAGTCAAGTTTGTATCTGCTAAATTGTCAGTATACTGTAAACATATATCTATAGATATGTTTTACGTTGATTTGTGGATATTGTAACATTGTTGATTTAGATTTAATAGAATAGATTTGTGTAGTTTCCACGAAATCAGAACACTGTAAAGCGCCTTGGATGAGTGCTAGATTAAGTACATGAAATTCAGTTATTTCTATAACTGATAATTATACTTAGATGTCCATATTTAGGTTATTGAACAAAAAATACTCAATAAAAATGTATTTTCAAAGCTGTTTGTAGATTTCATAACTGATAATAACACTTCAGTTTATTACATTGTCATTATATGAGGATAAAAATCTATAATGCATTAAAAAGTTCATAAAGACATTGCAAAAGCAATCCATATTAATTTAAAGAGACCCAGTCTGTGTAATGATGAATTGATTTTTTTTACAGCTTTTATTCACATATAAACATTTGTCAATGCAAAGCCTATACGCAGAGCACATTAAATATGCTAAACAGAAACTCAAACGTGTGCATGACCTGTGAGAACAAACCTTATTGCTTCTTAAGCATCCATACCTGACTTAAAGAAGGTTTTGGAGTCATTCAATATCATCATTTGGATTTTGAAGATCTGAAGAACAGTTATTCAGGTTTAAATGACGTAAGAGTAGAGTGTGTTTACTATTCCTGTATACTTTTTTCATTGAGGTTTAGTATGAATATCTATCTTTGTCTGACAGAAATTTGCATGGTAGAAATATTGCACTGTTGTCTCCCCACAGAGTGTCTTTTAATACAGTTGAAGTGACACGCAATGCACCATGGAGGAGGCCCACCAAATGTGCAGAGGAACCTTCAGAAATCCAAGTCCTTCACTGGATCTGAGGCAGAAGACCAACAGCAGCCCATGCCGGTTACCCAACAACAGCCGGCGAATGTCAATCACCCCCAGTCACCGGTAACATCTTTTGCTCCGTCTGCCAGTCCATCTGCTCCACACTCTCCCAATTACCAAATCATCATGAGTCGGAGTCCGGTCACAGGCCAGAACATGAACATCACTTTACAGAACGTGGGACCAATGGTTCCTGGGAACCAACAGATCACTCTCACCTCTCTTCCTCTCCAGAGCCCAGGATCTCCTAGCTTTCAGCCCCAGCAGTGGAGGTTCGAACCCGGGTCTTCATCTTACGTGGTGACATCACCCTTGACCCAGACAATGCAGCCTCAAAGTCCGACCCAGCACAGTCCGGTCCCCATACAGGCTGTGCCCAGGCAGAGTGCTCCTGGGTCAGCTCTGGGAGTGTGCAGTCAAAGCCCAACGCGGTTTGTGGAGGCAGGTATAATGGTTAGGCAAATCAACTTGGGCAGCCCACCTGGAAGTGGTCATTTTGTGTACCAGGATGGAACAGGATTGGCTCAACTGGCTCCGACAACAGCAGGAGCCATTCAGATGACCTCACCTGGAACAGCAGGGGCTGTCAGAGAGAGACGCCTGTCCCAGCCTCACTCTCAAACCGGGGGCACCATACACCATTTGGGGCCGCAGAGCCCTGTTGCTGCGGGGGCTGCTCTCCCAACGTTGGGCAGTCCTGGTCACATCACCACCAGCAATCTGCCTCCTCAAATCAGTAGTATCATCCAAGGACAATTAGCACGTCCCATGATTTTTGAGAAGACAGTGCAAGGTGGTGTGGCGGCCCCGGCGACGGCCACTTTTGGGGTCCCATCTGCCGTCCCTCCATCGAGCCCATCCAGAAGCAACCCTCCCCAGGGCCACACCAACCAGTCCCTGACTCCCACCAGCATGAAGAAGATGCAGCCGAAGAAGCTGGAGGAGATTGCACCCTCAAATCCAGAAGTGGCACAGTTGAGGAAGCAGTGTCTGGAGCATCATGCAAAGAAGATGGAGAGTCTGAAGGAGGTGTTTAAGGAGTATCTGATTGAGCTCTTTTTCCTGCAGCATCTGCAAGGAAACATGATGGACTACCTTGCTTTCAAGAAAAAACCCTGTGTGCCTCTTTTCACATACCTGAGGCAAAATGATCTTGACCTTGAAGATGAAGAAGAGGAGGAAGAGCAGTCTGAAGTCATCAATGATGAGGTAAAAAATGTCAACAATATGTTTTAAAAAATGGCGTTAAATTTCAGTGTCACACGTCTCTTCATAAATCATTATTATTTGAAAAAATAATTTATGAATTTACTGATGAATAGAAAGTACAGATCAATAATATTTATGATATATATTCAACAGTAAATGCCACCACAAAGGATATATAGATATACACACACACGTGCACGCATGCATACATATACAAATATATCATCTGTATAATAGAGCCCGACCAATAAAGGATTATGAAGGCCGATACGGATACAAATATTTGTTGGTTTTAAAATCCGATATTCCGATATATCGGCCGATATTTATTTATTTATTTATTTATATATTTATTTATTTATTTTTATTTTATTTTTTACATTTTAGAAACGCTCAACAAAACATTAACAGATTTCCCTAACATTAGTTATTTGCAGTTATTTATGAGTTTTAAGTAACATACTATGATAATGCATTTTAAAAAGAATCCTGTTTCTTTGTCACAACAGAACAGAGGAACATCAAAATATATTAGTTCTGATAAATAAAATGTATAAAAATACAAACTTAAGATATGAAACATAAAGTCCTTTGAACAAAAACAGCAACAACCAAATCAAAATCATCAGTTTTAAAAGGCTTGGTAAGCTTCATAAATATAACTTTGAATAGGACTGGGGCCTATTTCACAAAGGAGGTTAAGTGAAAACTCAGAGTTTCTTAACCCTGAGATAAGGGAAACTCTGGGTTT
>JAUCNO010001787.1:0-15904 GCA_032353835.1 Enteromius viviparus
TAGGACAATACCACATACAGTCTGTACAGTAGAAACACCATTACACCTATGAAGAGTCCCCATAAATCACAAAAACCGACATGTGTGTGAGAAAGAGAGAGAAAATCAGTCGCATGCTTACAGTCATTTCTGTACCGTTGTTTGAACTCCTGTGTGTTTAATCGCTGCATTTTATTCATTTCTTTTCACCTATAATAATTCATTCAGTATGTGAGTATATAAATGTTGACGTATAAAACACGTTTTTGTCTGGGTTTCTTTTCCACATACACTCCACTGAAGTGTTTCTGAGTAGATGGTCTTAACTGTGTTGAAACTAACAATTGAATGAGAAGGACAGAATTATTTCATATTATATTTCTATTCTATAAGTGTCCTTCATGTGTTTTCTCTATTCATTCAAAAGTTGTTTCTGATCGACTCATACGAGCAGTGCTGGGGAAAGCAATGCATTACTCCATACCCTGCTGAAAAAGACAGCATATGCTGGATAGCTAGGTTTAGAAGCTGGGATGCTGGTCCAGTGCTGGCAAAACTCAAACCAGCTTAGACCAGCATACCAGCTTCTAAACCTACCTAACCAGCATATGCTTTCTACCCTTTTTTTCAGCAGGGTAAAAAAGTAACTCATTGCATTACTTGAGTGTGACTCGCTTCTTAATTTTTAGGAACAAAAGGTCACCAAAAGAGAAATAAATAAACCTCTGGCTGGAGGAAGCTCTTCTGTCTCTGTAATTTCACTCATAATTTCATAAACACAGAGATGGGAGAGCTGTCAGGGTCACCATGATTTTAAGTAAGACATGATCCTGGGTTACCATTATTGTACTAAAATCAGTGCTCAATGATAGCTGATTAACAAGGGTTAAGAAGCACCTACCCATGATTATAACAGAAAAACTATTCCTCCATTCTGATTGGTTGATTGGAATGTTGTTCCAGGAACATCTTGTACTTGGTGAAGTTACGCTCACCAGCTGTCAGTGAATAACACGTGTTTTCTTGTAAATGTGAAAGTAATCAAAGTAATTTGATTTCCTAACTCATGCTTTACCCCCCACACTGCATATGAATGTGTATGATACACACAAACATATATAGATAGTAGATTATCAATATTATATGTACAGAATCAGAAAAGTTGAGGAGCTGATAAACATTTTCTATCAATCTGTAAAGTTCTGAGATTCTGGTATAGCAGTCTTTCCTGAAGCTCAATGTTGTGTGAGCATATCAAGAATAAAGAGCTGACGTGGATCTATATTGACTGATTATTTGGTGTCCTGGAGCAGAGTGGATCATGTGAATGTAATCAAGTTCATCTGTGTGTTTATACTAACATGCACTCACTGCTTTAGTAGTCCGGACCTGTTTTGACCACTAGAGGACTTCATCTGCTCAGGATGCATCTATAAACCCCTTGAACCCTGATCTGAGAGCCGTGAGAAACCCACACAGAAGCACTTTAATCAGTCTGTGTCAGTTTGTTCAGGTCACTACTCATGCTTTTACCGTGACGGTTCATCTAAAACCTGCTGGGAGCCAATCCCTCCGGAGTATGAAAACTCAATATGTGGATCAGACGTTCTTTTGTGTTTAACAGAAGAAAGCCTCAGCTCTGAGATCTGGGTGAACTCTCTCTTTAATATGTCGACCGGATTTAGATGTTAATTCAAGTGATTTTTAGATTTTTAGAACCGCACTGATCTGAAGTCAGTCTAATGCCTGAAATGACCTCTGTGAAAATCCACGTGCCTGATGGATTACTTCCTGTCTGGCATCAGAGCACTTAATGAAACATCATTACAGCCCTTGATCTGCTGTCTTACAGGAACACATTAACTCAGTCCATCCGGTCCCACAGAAGCAGATTTACACTAGCGCTGACAGAACAAACTCAACTAACTCACCGTGCTTCTCTTTGGTTGGAAAACATACGTCTGAAATATAGGATTAAAAAGATTTCTGTTCATTATTCATGATTTTAATGTTTATTGATGATTACTTGCAGAAGGGGCGGGTCCGTAATCAGACGCTGTTTTGATTGGCTAATCTCAACAAATCACTGCTGCACGTGAGGGAGCTTCAAAATATTAGTCGTACTGAAATATGTTTGTGGTGCAGCTGCTGTCTCATCTTTCAGTAAAAGACAGTTTGTACAGTTTACACTGTGCTTCATTTATTAAACAAGCTCCGATCAAACATATAGTCCTCTGAGGAGATTAATAAAGAAGAATAAACTCATTCCTGACGCTGGGATCCTTCTGAAGGCGGGAGATAGCGGGACATATCTAAATATGGAATATAACGCGCTTGGAGCTTCACAAATTTTACCCTGACACTAAAATATCGAAATTATTTACCATAAGAAACACTTTGCAAAACTCAAGTACATGGTAAAATTGTGTTTTACACTGAATTAACTTCTACATATATTATAAACCATGTTTGATCACATTCTAGAGTTATTCTTATGAATCTGATAGGATATTACACTTAAATTACAACCATCAACATATTCCAAAACTGTTGCTACCAGCATTACAACAGCAATACTGTGACTTAATTTGTAACATCCAAGCTTTATATTTAGTATAGTATTCACAGCCTTCACTAATAACTGAAATACAGTATTCCATATATACTGGAAACATATATTAATATGTTTATGAACTGTATCCCACCAGTCACTGCTGTTACCATCAACATGTTCACTCATTTTAACATTTATGTATTTATAACAAACACCTTAAAGACAATCTGTATCACAAAACTATCTTTATAGTTTTTTATATTGTCTGATTTTTAACAGTAATGAGATTTTTAAAAATCTGATTGGTTATAAAACACCGATAAAAAGCCAGAAAGTGATGGAACAGTTGGAAAGCACAGCGATATATTTAGCATCATCAGTAACTCTTTATATATCATATATCTTCACACTGACACTAGTTTGCTCCGATCATGACGTGTCTGTGGAGGAAATGAAGGCAAGCGCTGATCTGCTTTAGATGCGCTCGTTTTAATGTGCTCTGACCTGGAAGCAGGAAAGTCATGGATTAGTTACCCATGATCCTCTGGTTCCTCCCACGCGCTGGTCTCTGAGCCATAAGTGGGTCATGATTGGTCATCTGAGGTACGAGACGCCGAGGAGCTTCATCTGATCCACAGCATTACTGCAGAGAACACACAGAGCCTTCTGATCAGCATCTCATCCTCAGCAGACGCACTTCATTACTGCATCACTCTGGACAGGTTATAAGTTACTTCAATTCAATTCCTTTATTAAAATACTATAACTGATTACTCTTGATTACTTCTCTACATTCGTAACAAATGTAAGAAAGAAGCAGGAATCAGCTCAGAGCAGATCTCAACGCTGACAGACTTTCAGAATCCCTTGAGAAGCATTTTAAAATCAGACTCTGAGATCGTTCTGAGAATCCTAACAGATAGTTTAATAGCTGTGATGTTTGTGTACATCAAATCTTTGCACAGCTGTGACAGGAAAACCATAAAAAACAAACCATAAAACCAAATAATTATTGAATAAACCTGTCCTAAACTCATGTTTCAGAGCAATAGATGAACTATGGGAAAGAAATCAATCAAATCAATGTGAAAAATATTCAGACGTAAGCCCCTCTGTAAACACTCACATCTTCAGAAGTTACTGTCATTAAAGTGATTACAGTTACATTTATTTTGTAATAAAATTATGTAACTAATTATTCCACGGCACTGCTTATTAAAAATTACACCCAAGGCAACTTTACTCTTTTTTTTTTATTTTAAATTATGACAAAAAAAGTATCATTTTAATCATTTTGAAATATGAAATGTACAACAACAACAACAAAATCTCTCAACAACACATAATGCTCCCCCTCAAAGAAAATGAACTGAAGCCCTGTTTTACAACAGAACTGGAAATTCACTTGAACATAAATCATTTTTATCCAGAAATGTTAGTTAAGACATATTTTATCTTCCTCTGAAGAGCAGGTTATAATTTCCGGTGTGTGTGTGTGTGTGTGTGTGACTCAGCTCTCCGAGCACATATCAGAGCTTGACCTCACCTGACCTCACCTGACCCTGGGGTCCTCGGGTGACCAGAGTGTGTTTGAGAACAGGCATCTCTGAGCTAACGGGCCGCATTAAAGTAAAAAACAAGCGAACGTGATCTCCCACACGTCTGGACGTGACCCCGGGCCCCAGAGGTCATCGCCGGGTCATCGTGCTCTCTGTGGACGAACAGCACAGGCAAATCAGCCCTTAATGAAGCGTGACCTCTGACCTGTCCAATCACGAGAGAGAGAGGCTAACTGCTGCCAAACACTTCCTGGCTCCGGCCGGACAGAACACAGAACAGAGCTGTCGTCCCTTCACACAGAGGAACATCAGACAAACTCAATTTCACACTTTAACTGAAGGCCCTTCTGGACTTTGTTTGCTTTTTACGTAACGTGTGATGAACATGTGTCTGTGCCGTGAAGAATAATCCCCGACTAAACTGTTACAAAGAAACAGAGAGTTATAGTAGAAGCTTACTCTAGTAATCAGACTCATTCTGACGGCACCCATTCACTTTCATTACTGAGACACTGACATGTTCATTTTTGGGTGAGTCTAGTCTCAATACATCATTTGTAACACTGTTCTACAGAAACGCTAGTTTATCATCAGTCGAAGAGGATTTTGGTGTTCTACTGAGAAACAGCAGCATTGGGCTGGTCATGTGACCTCCTCCAGACAACCTGCATTTACACAAAGACTCAAAACATGCTTCCCAAAGCTACATTTCCTCGTATGTGGCTTTTTAATTGGGAAAGATGCTTGAGGTCAGTTTTAAAGTCCAGCAGCTCATGCGGAAATGATGATCTGATTATTCTGTTTTAGCGTCACATCAGCGTCATGCCTTTCATTTTGTTTTCATAAAGTGGGCGTCTGTTGGCAGAGCTCGTTCTCAGATAAATGATGTTTAATAATGTGGAAGCGGGGATGACCTCAGAGCCCAGGGCTTTAGTGCTCATTCTGATTCTCACCGGAGAAGTGCATGATGGGAGTAATATGTTAAAGCGCTGAAGCGGTTCCCTGGCAGCGCTGGTCACGTACGACCTCAGATTCTGAATATAAAGCACTGCGAGATCTTCCAGATGGTCTGTATTACTCTGAAACCTTCAGGAAGTGCACGATTATCTCAAAAACTACACAGATCTCACACAGAATGCACTGATGGACAGATGTCATGATCTGCTGTAAAGTAGATTTGGAGAGACGTGTGTGTGTGTGTGTGTGAGTGTGTGTGAGTGATCGGGGGTGGTTTCAGGTCACACAGATGGATTGGTGATGTGAATAACATCATTCAGCTCCTGAAATCTTTTACATGTGACAACAGAAGAAGAGCAGATCAAACTCGCTCAGAAACTCTTCCTCCGATAAAAGAACAAGCTAGTCACAAAGAGTTGAAGAGTTCTTCACAGAAAACAGTAACCAAGCAACTGGAAAAGACATCTTGCCTTTGATGGTGAGACGTGCAGCAAAAAATACTTGCTTCTTATGGTACTGCACCACGGTGTTTTCCATCAACTCCAACAATACTGCTGATTGTGTTCTTCACATGTCTTCAAGAACCTGATCAGCTAATGCTCAGCTTCTCACAAAAGACGTTTCATTTAGCAGCCCTTCTTTGACACGTCCAGACACCTAAAAACCACTCGTTCTGTCATCATTTACACAAAACAAGACACCTTGAAGAAGAATCAAACAGATCCTGGACCTCTCTGACTGCCATACGATGGGTTAAAGAAATACACCAGAGGTCAATCAGCAGCGCTCTGGTGTCTCTCAGTACTCAAACATCTTCTCAGCAGAAGAATGATCCGTGGTTATTTAAGGTAATCTGCTGGCCCTTTAAGACTTTTTGCACATATTCACACTGAAGCAAAACCAGTCATTAGGGCAAGTTCTTTATAGAAATCCTCTCTGCACTGATGTCTGGTTTGTTAGGAGAGGATAATATCTAACTATTAGACAATCTGAACCTGAGGAGCAGAAACATCTCAATATTGAGTAAATCTTCTATGAAGAAATGTATATTACTAATCAAAAATGAAGTTTTTATGTATTTATGGTAGAACATTTACAAAATATCTTCATGGAACATAATCTTTACATGATATCCTAATGATGTTTTTCACTAAAGAGATATGGATGATTCGGACTCATGGTTGCAGCAAATATACTGAAGACAGTTTTTGTTTAGGGTTATTTCATCGATGTTTTGTGTGCACTGATTAATGATATTAACCCTGATCACTTCCTCCCTGTAGGGACAGGCTTAGCACCAATAAAACCACCAACAACAAAAAACTGGAAAATATATTTATTACATTCTCATTTCATGCCTGAAATGTGTTTTAATAACACTATTTATAAGGTTCATATGATCTCTGTTTAATATCAGTGTTTAAATGCAATATATTTAACCTATACCTGACATAATAATAAATACTCCCACTATATCACAATAAATGCTTCAATATACTGGATCTTCAGCTGGACTTCAGAATTATTTCTGCATAATTAAAGCGCATGAAGTAGTCTCCAGGTTCAGCACACCTGCCGTGTATTTCTATCAAACAAATAAATATGTAAATATGCGTGTGGAATACATACCACTATATATATATATATATATGTGTGTGTGTGTGTGTGTGTTGAGGATAGTGAACCTCACTGAGCACATCTTTGCTGATTTATCTGAAATGAAAGTCATTTATTTGTAGGGATGCTCCGATCACGATCAGTCGATATGTTTATGTGTTTTGTCAGTAAAGCAGGTCCTGTAATAAGCGCTAAATGCCATCAGGTGCTTGATTTGACATTGAGCCGTATACACTACACACAGCTGTTACACTGACGAGCTGCGCAGGACATGTTCATTATCAGCGTGGATCTGCGCAGCTCGTCAGTGTAACAGCTGTGTGTAGCGCTTATTACAGAACACCGGCTTTACTCACAAAACATATCGACTGATCGTGATCGGAGCATCCCTATTTATTTGTTTATTAGATGTGGATCTGGATAAACAGAGATCAAGATTCCATTTTTTAAATAGATTAAAATGATCACTAATCATGATTCTGAAAACACAGACAAGTCTCAATATTCAACAAATTGTTAAAAATTATCATTATAATAATAATAATAATAATAAGTTGAACAAATGATTGCTTCTTTATAGCATCAGTGCAGAAAAGCTTGATTTGTTAAGAGTGAGTGTTAAAGTAGAATCAGAGGATTGAAGAACAGAAACCTGACAGAATCAGTGTGTTATTCAGACACACCACACGCCTCCGGATCAAGAGTTTTATTACAAAACCTCTTTGATAAAAAGGAATCATTTACATGTATATGTCCTGTATTTTAGACATCAGTGTCGATCTTCTGGTCATGAACCGTTTAAAGATCGACCTTCACAAAAAATACAGGAGGGAAAGAGAACGAGCATCTACGAACAACAAGATCCTTTCTACAGAAGAAACATGAAGATGCTCTGAAGAGACGGAGAGACTGAGAGATGGAGATACACAGAGACAGGAGAGAAGAGAGAGAGATGGAGAGGTTGAGAGACGGAGAGATGGAGTGTCAGTGTTGTTAATCTCGAGGTTCTCCAGCACTGAGATCAGAGAGGAACTCATTTCCACACCTGTGACCAAACTCCGTCCAAGACAGAAACACACATCTCTAACTGAGCGATAATCAAATCAGAGAGACAGAACTGTATTTCACATTAAATCCTCTCATCTTCATTCATCAGATCATCTACAAGCTGCGTTTCCATCATTTAACTTGTGCCCAAAAATATACAAGAACAAAATCGTCGTGAGAACAGCAGGAGACGTCACTGAAGATCACTTTCTGTTGTTTTGGGAACAAGACAGTTCTACAGAAAGACTTTGCTCAGGTGTTTCAGAACGAGCAGAACAACACACAGATCCACTGCGAGTCCATCACACACACACACACACACACACACCGCGCGCCGCTCCGCAACCGTGTGTCCATCATTATATCTGTGCGTAAAGTTTATCCTGCTCCAGTGTAGAGTCTAGCATCCGGTGCGATGTGATGAGAGCAGGTGCATGGAGAAAGGGAGAAAGTGCCGTCACTTTAGACGCGAATCACGGCGTCGCTCAGCCGCTTGCGGTACTGATCCAGCCAGTGCCGGAGCTCGGAGATCCGGTATCCCTCCGGTCCCCTGCCGCCCTGATACACCACCTTACCGTCCTGGACGATGTAGATTCTGTCAAAATACGCCCCGTACGCGCTGTTGCACGAGTTCTCCATGCTGTCCGCGACTATCGCGACGCCCGGCGCCTCCCGCGCCATCAGCCGCGCCGCGCGCAGCCTCTCCTCCAGACTCCGGTGCTGGCGGATCTGGTACGGCGCGTCGGAGCTGACCCAGCCGTCGGAGGGATGCGCCTCCTCGATGTAAATGACCAGCGCGTCGGCGACGTCCGCGTACTGGAGAACGAGCCGCTGGAACGCCTTGAGACGCGTCATGAACGGCGGTCAGCTACAGCTCCCGAAATTGAGCACCAACGGCCTCTGCGCGCGAGCGAAGTCCAGCACGCGTTTGCGTGTCGCGTCTACGAGCGGAACCACTTCGCTGTTGGGCGCGTCGCGGCCGAGGCGCGCGGACTTCATCCAGTCTAGCTTGTGTCCGTAAAAAACCGCCTTGAGCGACTCCCAGCTGAACATGCGGCTGTTGTCGGAGATGCACAGCGGAGGGTCTTCCTCCTCCTCGCTCCTCAGATGGAACAAAACTCTTTTCCTCACGCACAGAAAATCAAGACACCACAGCATGAACGCGGCGATGAGGAAACGCGGCAGGATCACCAAACACGCCAGCGCGTTCTTAAGCGCCTTCGCCGTGTTCATGATCGATCCCAGGAGAGTTTCTGGCGCTCAGTGGCTCAACTTCCCTTTTATATGATGAATGGATGTCAGTCCGTCACTCCGCCTCTAAACGCACGCCGGGGCGCATCACTCGTGTTCTGTCGAGGAACGGAGCGCAGCGCAAGCGAGTGCGCCTCGAGAGCAAAGCGTCTGCGGTTAACATCAAAACTCTGGATGGCTTCAGAAGTTCCCGTCGGTCCGCTTCACGAGCTAGCGGCGCTCGCAGGAAACTCCCTATGACGCGCGGAGACAGTTCCTGCGATCTAAACAGAAGCGGCGAGCACCAGACGGCGCTAAGCCTCTGATCTTTAACCGGGATCCGCGGAACTACACCCGGACCGAGCGCGCAAATCACTGCGCATCACTCCAGTCTCCAGCATGCACTACTTCAGGCCATCGAGCTCAAATCAGCACACACCATCACACAATTAATATAGCTTTATTAGTTAGAATATAGAAGTCTAGTTTTACTAATATAACACGAATCGAACTGGCTTTAATAGAAACCTGTCCCTGAGAGATTCTGCTGGTAATTGGCCGCCTTCTATTAGTTAACCACTAAACACTAACGATCCTGGACTAGTTACCCGGATCACTTCAGATTTATATAATTTCTGAAGCTGAATAAATCTGGAACCTGAGGGAACAAAACATCTAAATATAGAGAAAATCATCTTTAATACTGTTCAGATGAGGTTCTTAGAAAGGAATATTACTGATCAGAAATAAGTTTTAATATATTTACAAAATATCTTCATGGAACATGATCTTTACTTAACATTCTAATGATTTTGGACATAACATTTTTAACCCAAAGGCAGCTCTAAATATACCGTGCTACTGCTCTGAGGGGTTAAAGTTGATGTTTGTAGTAGAACTCATTAGAATTGTTGTGATGGTTTCTATTGTATTATTTTCAGCAGGATGAGGACTGAAGAGAGAAGGTTTTGTTTCTACACTGCAATCACTCTGTCTGAACCTCAAGTGCACTACTATATAGTGTTCACACTGAAAGTCCCAAAGTAAAAAAAATGTACACTGTAAAGTGAGCAAGTGTGGTCTGGAGTCAAATCACAAATCACCACATGCTCTCCATCTTCAACACTCAGCATCGGCTCGGATCTTGTGTGTTCATGACTCAATAAATCTCGTTTGATTCCTTAAATCAGTGCTTTTGTTTTTGCATGTCTTCTCTGAAAAGAAAGCTCCAGTGTTGACTGTAGTTATTGTTTCACACACACACACACACACACACACATGATGGAGGTGTTCATCTAAAAACAGCCGAGGCTTTACGTGACAGCCGCGTGTTACCGGATCACCTTTCAACCTAAACATGTAAGATTCTGCACAGCGGATCATATTGCGCTTTAAATATGTGGCAGGTTAAGTTCATAAGTTCAGAATGCATTCTGTGATGTTCAGACAACACTGAGCCGGACCAAAATAGTACAGACAGAGAGAGTTCGGTGTATGTTACGTGTGAATATGAACAGCAGCAGGTCTGAGATCAGAGCACTTCATACATTATCTTCATCTCTTACCCGGAGACCCCGGAGCACTAAACCAGCTGAAAATCTGGATCTGAGGGAGTGAAAAAATATCAAGATTTAGAAAATCACCATAAAAGCTGTCCAAGTTCTTAGCACCGAATATTACTAATCAAACATTACGCTTGGATGCATTAACGATAGGAATTTTATCTTCAGGAATATAATATCCTAATGATTTCCAGAGTAGTAGAGTCTCAGCTCTTCATTTCAATCGACTTTATTTGGTTTAGTATTATTTTTATTTTGCTCTTGTTAAACCAGCCTAACCAGGTAGTTAAGTTACTGCAGATTAACTAATTAACCCATTTGAGTTTCACAAACAGGGCTTAGATTAAGCCAGGACTAAGCATTAGTTTAATTAACTTAAAATTTACTTTTACAAAATGCCTTATAAGAGAATATTACAGGTGATCATCTTAACACAGAACACTGACACGGACATGCTTGAAGATCTGTCAGAGCCAAACATGCAGTTTATTCTTGGACTAGCTTAAGCTTTGTCTGTGAAACTGGGGTTTGGAGTATTGTTTTGAGCATTAGTGTAAAACCCTTGGAGGATCCTGGGATGTGACCTCACACGTCTCCAAGACACAAGACAAACAGAGCTTTCAGAGTCTGATGAAGCTCACGCTGAAGACACGAAGCGTTCTTGGGGTTTATAGCTGGTAATGGATTGCACTCAGAGTTCATACCTGCAAACATCTTCAGGCTGTTGCCATCTCAGAGATTTCTCAGGCTATTCTTTACGAAAGCAACAACAAAAAACTGCTTTCATTGTGTTATTCTCTTCAGGATGAAGTGTCTGTGTGCAGAAGCGTCTCGTTCTTCAGAGGAAAGCAGCGTCTCTGTAAACCGGATTACGGTGTTTCCATGGAAGCAGCTTCTTCTTCTGTGTTCTTCTGACAGTCATGAGTTCATTCTGCTGAACGCGTCTCGCTTAACTTCATGTAGTTTAACAGCAGCGCAGCATCAAAACCACGCCTGCAGTCCATCAGAAACATCTCGGCTCTCGTCTGAGTCACGTCACCTTCATTTATAGGCGCTTTTAACAACACAGATGATTTCAAATCAGATGATGTTTACATTGAATCATGAATCATGAACCCCTCTGACTGCTCCAGGGTCTGAGGCGGTTCATCGGTGATCCAGTCCAGCTCAGATCTGTGTGATTAGGCTGATGATCTCTCTGGAAAGGAAGTGACTCACGTCTGAGAGCAACATCCACAAACACATCCAGGTCTGATCTCAGAGCTTCAGCGTGTTCTTCAGGAATGATTGATTTATTCTCCGGGCCTCTGCTTGGCTCCTAACCCAGTTACCTTCTATAAACCGAGCTGGCTCTTGGCAGCGGCGCTGGGTTCATCTGAGGACAGCGAGCTGGAAAATCACCCGGTGTGATCCTCAGGCTTACTGAGGTGGCTGTGCTCCAGCGCTGATGAAACGCAGTGAAGCTGTCATCGTCCTGCAGAGCTTCCTCAGACTCACGTGAAGAGCGCTTCGCTAGGACCCTTCATCTACGTGCATTACTCTCTGACTCAGGGACTCTCCATGAGCCCATCACGAGATTTTCAACGCTTCCGTGACACGAACACAGAATTTTGCATTGAGAGTCGGTGGTCATTACACAGTATTTTGTGAGATGGGGTTAATAACAGATAGATGTGTCTGAACTTTCTTCAGTTAAACAGGAAACACAGATGAATGTGAATGCCGACCTTGACTCTAGAGGTCAAAAAACTAAAATCAAGAATCTTAGTAATGAATCTTGTATGAAATGTGCTATAGAAATAAACTCTACTTGCTTTTAAATGTATTTAAATTCTATGGAAATGCACACAGTTCTCCCTGGTGTTTATAAGCCCGTTGTGTTTTGTCTTTTGTGTCGGTTCTTAAGGTTAATTTTGAATATGTATGTTCTGGTTAGTTTGATCAGTAAAGTGTTATACTTACTATGCTCTTGTTATATTCCTGACAGTTATATAGCAGCCATTTTTCCTCATTAATGTAAACACAGACATTTTTGCAGATGTATTAAAAGGAGAAACTGAAATCTCACATGGTCGTAAGTATTCAGACCCTTTGCTGTGACACTCATATATTTAACTCAGGTGCTGTCCATTTCTCCTGATCATCCTTGAGATGGTTCTACACCTTCATTTGAGTCCAGCTGTGATTGATTATACTGATTGGACTTGATTAGGAAGACACACACCTGTCTATACAAGACCTTACAGCTCACAATGCACTTCTGTAGAGCATCTGGTAAATCCATAAATCTAAATAAAGCAAGGCTGCACATGGGAAAACTATAGATAGAAATGATTTAAAAACACTAAAGTGCACAACGCTTTCAGTTCGTGATGAAATACATACGGTGAAGCAATGCTACACAAACCGAACGCTGTAAACATAAGCGTTATATGAAAGTGTTGAGACATACCAATCTTTACTCTCTGGAGTCATTTCTAGATTCTGTGAGGCTGGATTCATTATATTTCTTTTCCGTTGACGAGCTTTGCATGACTTCACGAGCTCAGAGAGCGGGAATGAAAGGCATTTCAGTCTCATCAGCTCTTATAGTTGTTCCTGCTGTTAACACTCGGTCTGGAGATTAGAGCTGGTTTATTTGTCTCACAGCAAACTCGGTCCCGGAGAGCCGGTGTCCGGCGGAGATTAGCTCCAGCCCTCCTGAACACACCTGCAGGAAGTTCCCAGCATGCCTAGTAAGAGCTTGATCGGCTGCTTCAGGTGTGTTTGATGAGGCTCAGAACTAAACTCTGCAGGACACGAGCCTCCAGGACCGAGTTTGGACAGCCCTGATCCTCACCTCATCAAAACATTTCCAGACGAGCACATCGCTCGGACTACTTCTTTAATGTGGTAAACCCGTATGAATACGACTCTGAGAGCGATATCCATCTTTCAGAACGGTTTCTCCCGCAAACTACGCTCTGTTATAATGTTCACCAGAAAACCTCTGGGGCCCGAGGTTCAGAAGCTCAAAGTCTGTTAAAGGATTTTCAGCACAAAACAATCAAAGCCTTTAATTTCATTTGAATAATCTTGCATTAACGGCCGGACGAAACACTCCGTCTCAGTCACACTGCTAATTACAGGCTTGCATCATAATCACTTCCACTAAAGAGTCTAGACACAAACACTGTGATGATTGTTAGTGACTGAAGTGTGAGATCCTACATGTTTCTGTTATAATAATCATAATCGCTCATGTGATCAAGCATTAACATTTTTGGGGCCCCTGAGTTGTATCTTGGGTTAATTACAGCAGGGATGAAGACTAACAAATATTTTAGACTTTTATTGTACTACTTTATATTGATGACCTACTGTATGATCTATTTATTATCTGTTAAGCACTCTTTAAGAACAGACCTGAAAACATTCATATAAAACACTCTAGTCTCTAGACACACATCAGATGGAAAAGAACGTTTACATTTATTATTATGACAACATTAGATAAAATAAGTTTATAAAAATATATATGAAACATTTCCCAAAACATGTTTTACTGTAAAGCTGCAGGAAAGTCAGAGGCATGATATCTGAGGATCAGATGATGCTCGGCGGCAGGATATTCTCTGAATCCCAAACGACCAGCAGTTTTATTTATTTGTAAATTATTTATGGTTTAGTGAAAAGCAGAATATCAAAGCTAAAGCCATTATTTCTATTTAATCCATCCATCATCAGCACATTTGAAAACATCAAACTTTGATTTAAATATTTATTGCCATGGCAACTTAATAACGGATACATTATAAAAATGAAAGATTAAAACTAAAAATGAACGAACTAAGAATATTAATATATTTAAAGTGCATTAACTAATGCTAACAGACACAATTTTTGACATTGAAATATATCAATAAATGTTGGGATTGACAGGAAGATGCAGAATTATTGTTCATTGTAAGGTCATGGCGTTATCAAAGGAAACAATGATGTTCTCCGAAGGCTTCCTCGTGACGAAAGCAGGGAAATTCTCACCACGACTGGAATGCTAATATAACACCCCTGCAATCCTCTTTCAACCGCAGGATATTAATACAAGCGCCGTGAAGCCGGAGACTCTGTAAACACGCTTCATATCTCAAGACAGCACCATCTTTCATATTCATCCTGGAACTGACACACCTTCAGAATCTGGAGCACAGAACCCGCCATAAGAGTCCATTTCAACCAAATTAATCATCTCTAAAAGACAAAGGGATCATTTTGACTCATATAATGTATAGTTGTGTATTTCTACAGATACACCTGAGCTCCAGAGACACAAATCATTTCAGCAGAAATAATGGCAGCTGCTTCAAATAAGAACACGTCTCTCTTTCTTGACATCCACACAGAAACCTTCATCTTCTCCAGCTAAAGCATTCATCTTTTCAGATATACTCAGTATTACAGATATATTTAGAACACACACACACACACACACACACACACACAAACGTCCGCCAGATTCCAGGAGGTCAAAGGCCAACATGTGCACCCTATGAAGTGCACTTGCTGATCAGCATCAGGAGTAACACAATCCTCTGAACATCAGAAACAGCTTCACACGAGCAGACAGCATGACTGATGACTTCAGAACACACACACACACACACACACACACACACGTGTTTTCCATCTTTGCATCTCGAGTATCTTGAGAAGCTGTCAGGTCAGGACATCAGCGCAGGTAAAGTGTGTCTGATTTTTCGTCACACGTCGGTTGCCATGGCAGATAAAGTCTCGTCTGTCTCTCCAGTGAAGCAGCGTTTTCATTTTCAGAGGAAATGAGCAGCTTTATTATGTGCTGCTTATGCAATCAAACCGTGTGTGTGTGTGTGTGTGTGTGTGAGTGTGTGTGTGTGTGAGTGTGTGCGTGTGTGTGTGTGTGTGTGAGAGAGTGTGTGTGTGTGTGTGTGTGTGAGAGTGGCCCGGTCCTCTATAATAAACCCTCAGTGCTACGGTGTCTCTCGTCAGGGGTCAGACAGACAGCTGGAGCGGGGAGACGGCAGACGGTCAGGCGCATGCGCTCTGCTCCGGGGTTGAACGAGGACAAGCTCAGCCTCTCTTTATATTCGTGTAAGAGACACTCATTTCTACAGCGCTGCTTCAAAACAGCTTTCCAGAAAATCACGATGCTAATGTTCATCATCTCATATCTTCATGCATTTAAGTCGCATTTATCAGTTTAGAGCTGGATGATAATAGAATTTCATTTTTGCAACATTATAAACAATTTGATATAGGCCTATTGCCTCACGAGAGGCTGTTTCTTTACATGCGTGTAATATACAGACACACACACACACACACACACACACACATGTCTGGTTTGCCATCTTCGTGGGGACTCTCCATAGGCGTAATGGTGT
>JAUCNO010001788.1:0-13284 GCA_032353835.1 Enteromius viviparus
CCTCGATGTTGGATCAGGACATCCTAATGGTGCAGCCGCTATTAAGGGTTCGTTTGTTCAACGATTAAAGTCCTACGCGATCTGAGTTCAGACCGGAGCAATCCAGGTCAGTTTCTATCTGTAATGCTACTTTTCCCAGTACGAAAGGACAGGAAAAGGGGGGCCCATACTTAAAGCACGCCCCACCCCTAATTTATGAAAACAAATAAATACAATTAAAGGAAGGGCCAATAAACCCGTCCAAAATAAGGACATACTGGGGTGGCAGAGCATGGTAAAGTGCGAAAGGCCTAAGCCCTTTATACCAGAGGTTCAAATCCTCTCCCCAGTTTATGATAAACACCCTAATTATTAATCTAGTTAATCCCCTGGCCTACATCGTACCAGTATTACTAGCAGTAGCCTTCCTCACCCTTATTGAACGAAAAGTCTTAGGGTATATACAACTACGAAAAGGACCAAATTTAGTAGGACCTTATGGATTACTACAACCAATTGCTGACGGAGTCAAATTATTTATTAAAGAACCCGTACGCCCATCAACATCATCCCCAATCCTATTTTTAGCTGCCCCGATGCTCGCACTAACTTTAGCAATAATATTATGAGCACCTATTCCAATGCCACACCCAGTAATAAATCTAAATCTAGGGGTGTTATTTATCCTAGCCCTATCAAGCCTAGCAGTATACTCAATTTTAGGCTCAGGATGAGCATCAAATTCAAAATATGCATTAATTGGGGCCTTACGAGCCGTAGCACAAACAATTTCATATGAGGTTAGTTTAGGACTTATTCTCCTCTCTGTAATTATTTTTTCAGGAGGATATACACTACAAACATTTAATACAGCACAAGAAAGCATTTGATTATTAATTCCAGCCTGACCATTAGCCGCAATATGATATATTTCAACCCTAGCAGAAACAAATCGAGCACCATTTGACTTAACAGAAGGAGAATCAGAATTAGTATCTGGATTTAATGTAGAATATGCAGGGGGGCCATTCGCATTATTTTTCCTAGCCGAATACGCCAACATTCTGTTAATAAATACACTCTCAGCCGTATTATTTATAGGAGCCTCACACATTCCTAGCATTCCAGAGCTTACAACAATTAATATCATAATTAAAGCTACGTTCCTATCCATTGTATTCTTATGAGTACGAGCCTCATACCCACGATTTCGATACGATCAATTAATACACCTAGTATGAAAAAATTTCCTCCCTCTTACACTTGCTTTCGTATTATGACATACCGCCCTACCAATTGCATTAGCAGGGCTTCCCCCACAACTATAACCTAAGGAACTGTGCCTGAATGCTTAAGGACCACTTTGATAGAGTGATTTATAGGGGTTAAAGCCCCCTCAGTTCCTAGAAAAAAGGGAATCGAACCCATACTCAAGAAATCAAAATTCCAGGTGCTTCCTCTACACTACTTTCTAAGATATGATCAGCTAAAAATTAAGCTTCCGGGCCCATAACCCGGACATGGTGGCTAAACTCCATCTCCTATCAATGAACCCATTTGTACTAACCATCCTATTATTTAATTTAGGACTAGGAACTACCCTAACCTTTGCCAGCTCCCATTGACTCTTAGCTTGAATAGGGTTAGAAATTAATACCTTAGCTATTACCCCCTTAATAGCACAACACCACCACCCCCGCGCAGTAGAAGCTACTACAAAGTACTTCCTTACACAGGCCACAGCAGCAGCAATAATCCTATTTGCAAGCATAACAAACGCATGAATAACAGGAGAATGAAGTATTAATGATTTATCAAACCCCTTCGCTAACACAATATTTATAATAGCCTTAGCACTAAAAATTGGTCTTGCCCCTATACACTTCTGAATACCAGAAGTGCTCCAAGGGTTAGACCTAACAACAGGACTAATCTTATCAACCTGACAAAAACTTGCCCCATTTGCCTTAATTATCCAGACAGCACAAAACATTGATCCCTCACTGTTAACAACATTAGGAGTTCTATCCGCCTTAGTAGGAGGGTGAGGAGGACTTAACCAAACCCAGCTACGAAAGATTCTAGCCTACTCCTCAATTGCACATATGGGGTGAATAATTATTATTATTCAATATGCCCCTCAATTAACACTAATTGCTTTAGGAACATATATTGTCATAACATCTGCAGCATTCCTAACATTAAAAATATTAATATCAACCAAAATTAATGTATTATCAACTACTTGATCAAAAAGTCCAGTTCTAATAGCAACAACCACCTTAACGCTACTATCACTGGGGGGCCTCCCCCCACTCACAGGATTTATACCAAAATGATTAATCTTACAAGAATTTACAAAACAAGATATACCAATTATCGCTACATTTATAGCATTAACCGCCCTAATTAGCCTATACTTTTATTTACGATTATGTTATGCCATAGCACTAACCATTTTCCCAAACATAGCCAGCTCAGCAACCCCTTGACGAGCACAAACAACCCAAAACACATTACCCCTAACCTTATTTATTACAGCCACCATCGGATTATTACCAATAACCCCAGCCATCCTAATACTACTCACCTAGGGATTTAGGATAATAGTAGACCAAGAGCCTTCAAAGCTTTCAGTAGAAGTGCAAATCTTCTAGTCCCTGATAAAACCTGCAAGATATTAACTCACATCCTCTGACTGCAAATCAGATACTTTAATTAAGCTAAGGCTTTACTAGATGGGAAGGCCTCGATCCTACAAAATCTTAGTTAACAGCTAAGCGCTCAAACCAGCGAGCATCCATCTACTTTTCCCGCCGCCTGTCTTAAACAAGGCGGGAAAAGCCCCGGCAGAGTATTATTCTGCTTCTTCGGATTTGCAATCCAATATGTTATACACCACGGAGCTGATAGGAAAAGGACTTAAACCTTTGTCTTCGGGGCTACAACCCACCGCCTAAACGCTCGGCTATCCTACCTGTGGCAATTACACGCTGATTCTTTTCTACCAACCATAAAGACATTGGCACCCTTTATCTTGTATTTGGTGCCTGAGCCGGAATAGTGGGAACCGCTTTAAGCCTTCTCATTCGGGCTGAACTAAGTCAACCTGGATCACTTTTAGGTGACGACCAAATTTATAATGTTATCGTTACTGCCCACGCCTTCGTGATAATTTTCTTTATAGTAATACCAATCCTTATTGGAGGGTTCGGAAATTGACTAGTACCACTAATAATTGGAGCCCCTGATATAGCATTCCCTCGGATAAATAATATAAGCTTCTGATTACTCCCCCCTTCATTTCTTTTACTCCTGGCCTCTTCCGGTGTAGAAGCAGGAGCAGGGACAGGTTGAACAGTATACCCACCCCTTGCAAGTAACATAGCTCACGTAGGGGCATCAGTAGACCTAACAATTTTTTCACTTCATTTAGCAGGTGTTTCATCAATTCTTGGGGCAATTAACTTTATTACTACAACTATTAATATAAAACCCCCAGCCATTTCTCAATATCAAACACCATTATTTGTTTGATCCGTACTTGTAACTGCCGTTCTACTTCTTCTATCATTACCTGTTTTAGCTGCGGGCATTACAATGCTTTTAACAGACCGAAACCTTAATACTACATTCTTTGACCCGGCAGGAGGAGGAGACCCTATTCTTTATCAACATTTATTTTGATTCTTTGGCCACCCAGAAGTTTACATTCTTATTCTTCCAGGATTCGGAATTATCTCTCACGTTGTAGCATACTACTCAGGCAAAAAAGAACCATTTGGCTATATAGGCATGGTATGAGCTATAATGGCTATTGGGTTACTAGGATTTATTGTTTGAGCCCACCATATGTTTACTGTTGGGATAGATGTAGACACCCGCGCATACTTTACATCCGCAACAATAATTATTGCAATTCCAACAGGTGTTAAAGTATTTAGCTGACTAGCCACACTTCATGGAGGATCAATCAAATGAGAAACACCAATATTATGAGCCTTGGGGTTCATCTTCTTATTTACAGTGGGCGGATTAACAGGAATTGTCCTATCAAATTCATCACTTGACATTGTTCTTCATGACACTTATTATGTGGTTGCTCATTTCCATTATGTATTATCAATAGGTGCTGTATTTGCCATTATAGCAGCCTTTGTACACTGATTCCCCCTATTAGCCGGATACACTCTCCACAGTACTTGAACAAAAATTCACTTTGGGGTAATATTTATTGGAGTTAACCTCACATTCTTCCCACAACACTTCCTAGGACTAGCAGGTATACCACGACGATATTCCGACTACCCAGATGCCTACGCCCTATGAAATACAGTCTCATCTGTTGGGTCATTAATTTCTTTAGTAGCAGTAATTATATTCCTATTTATTTTATGAGAAGCCTTTACTGCTAAACGAGAAGTATTATCAGTAGAATTAACAGCAACAAATGTAGAATGACTCCACGGCTGCCCACCTCCATACCACACATACGAAGAACCAGCATTTGTACAAATACAATCAAATTAACGAGAAAGGGAGGAATTGAACCCCCGTATACTGGTTTCAAGCCAGTCACATACCCACTCTGTCACTTTCTTTAAGACATTAGTAAAATGTATATTACATTACCTTGTCAAGGTAAAATTGCGGGTTAAATCCCCGCATGTCTTAAACTTATGGCACACCCAACACAACTAGGATTTCAAGACGCAGCATCACCTGTTATAGAAGAACTTTTACACTTTCATGACCACGCACTAATAATTGTATTTCTAATTAGCACTTTAGTATTATATATTATTATTGCAATGGTATCAACCAAACTTACCAACAAATATATTTTAGATTCTCAAGAAATTGAAATTGTATGAACTATCCTCCCAGCCATTATTTTAGTATTAATTGCTTTACCTTCCCTACGCATTCTATATCTTATAGATGAAATTAATGACCCCCACCTTACAATTAAAGCGATAGGACATCAATGATATTGAAGCTACGAATACACAGATTATGAAAATTTACAATTCGACTCTTACATAACATCAACCCAAGAATTAACCCCAGGACAATTTCGACTTTTAGAAGCAGACCACCGAATGGTAATTCCAATAGAATCTCCAATCCGTGTGCTAGTATCTGCTAAAGACGTGTTACATTCCTGAGCCGTTCCATCCTTAGGCATAAAAATAGACGCAGTACCCGGACGATTAAACCAACTCGCCTTCATTGCCTCACGCCCAGGAATATTTTATGGACAATGCTCAGAAATTTGCGGAGCAAACCATAGCTTTATACCAATCGTAGTTGAAGCAGTATCCCTAGAAGCCTTCGAAAATTGATCATCACTTATACTAGAAAACGCCTCGCTAGGAAGCTAAACTACTGGACAAAGCATTGGCCTTTTAAGCCAAAGACTGGTGATTACCGACCACCCCTAGTGAAATGCCACAATTAAACCCCGGCCCATGATTTATAATCCTAATTTTTTCTTGATTAATCTTCCTAACTGTTATCTCAACTAAAACTCTAAGTTATACTTCACCAAATGAATTAATTCCAGTAAGTGCTGAAAAACACAAAACTGAATCCTGAGACTGACCATGATAATAAGCTTCTTCGACCAATTTGCAAGCCCATACTACCTAGGAATTCCATTAATTGCTGTTGCAATTGTATTACCATGAATATTATACCCCACCCCATCATCCCGATGAATTAATAATCGACTTACAACAACTCAAGGTTGACTTATTAATCAATTTACAAAGCAACTAATGGGGCCATTAAACGTAAAAGGACATAAATGAGCACTACTACTGGTTTCATTAATAATTTTTTTAATTACAATTAATGTGTTAGGCCTATTACCATACACTTTTACACCAACAACACAACTATCACTTAATATGGGATTTGCCGTACCTCTGTGACTCGCCACAGTAATTATTGGAATACGGAATCAACCAACAATTGCCTTAGGACACTTATTACCAGAAGGAACACCAATTCCATTAATCCCAGTATTAATTATTATTGAGACAATTAGTTTATTTATTCGGCCCCTTGCCCTAGGAGTTCGACTCACAGCTAATCTAACAGCAGGTCACCTACTAATTCAACTTATTGCCACAGCCGTATTTGTTCTTATACCAATAATACCTGCAGTAGCAATCTTAACTGCTGCTGTACTCTTCCTACTTACACTACTAGAAGTAGCGGTAGCAATAATTCAAGCATACGTATTTGTACTTCTTTTAAGTCTTTATCTACAAGAAAACGTATAATGGCCCACCAAGCACATACCTATCATATAGTCAATCCAAGCCCATGACCACTAACCGGAGCTATTGCAGCACTACTAATAACATCTGGCTTAGCAATCTGATTTCACTTCCACTCAACAACATTAATAACTTTAGGTTTAATTTTACTTCTATTAACCATATATCAATGATGACGTGATATTATTCGGGAAGGAACCTTCCAAGGTCACCACACCCCTTTAGTACAAAAAGGACTACGATACGGAATAATTTTATTTATTACCTCCGAAGTATTCTTCTTCCTTGGGTTCTTCTGAGCTTTTTATCACGCTAGCCTAGCGCCAACACCAGAACTTGGAGGCTATTGACCACCTACAGGAATTACACCACTAGACCCCTTCGAAGTGCCACTCCTTAATACAGCCGTATTATTAGCATCAGGAGTTACAGTAACATGAACCCACCACAGCATCATAGAAGGTGACCGAAAACAAACTATTCACTCCTTAATATTAACTATCTTATTAGGACTTTACTTTACTGCACTCCAAGCCATAGAATACTATGAAGCACCTTTTACAATTGCAGATGGGGTTTACGGCTCAACATTCTTTGTAGCTACAGGATTCCACGGACTGCACGTCATTATTGGATCAACCTTCTTAGCAGTATGCCTTCTTCGCCAAGTACAATACCACTTTACATCAGAACATCACTTTGGTTTTGAAGCCGCTGCCTGATACTGACACTTCGTTGACGTAGTATGACTATTCCTTTACGTTTCCATCTACTGATGAGGCTCATAATATTTCTAGTATCAACATTAGTACAAATGACTTCCAATCATTTAGTCTTGGTTAAAGCCCAAGGAAATATAATGAATTTAATAATTACTATTTTATTAATTACAATAACATTATCCTTAATTCTAGCAATTGTATCCTTCTGATTACCCCAAATAAACCCAGACGCAGAAAAACTCTCCCCCTATGAATGTGGGTTTGATCCATCAGGCTCTGCCCGCCTTCCATTCTCCCTGCGTTTCTTTTTAGTAGCTATTTTATTTCTTCTGTTTGACCTAGAAATTGCTCTTCTACTTCCACTTCCCTGAGGGGATCAACTCAGCAACCCAACCACCACATTTTTCTGAACTACAACAGTCCTAATTCTATTAACCCTTGGACTAATTTATGAATGAACTCAAGGAGGCTTAGAATGAGCAGAATAGAGAGCTAGTCCAAAATAAGACCTCTGATTTCGGCTCAGAAAATTGTGGTTTAATTCCACAGCTCCCTTATGACACCCGTACATTTTAGCTTCAGCTCAGCATTTATTTTAGGATTAATAGGACTGGCATTTCACCGGACCCACCTCCTCTCCGCACTTTTATGTCTAGAAGGAATAATATTATCCTTATTCATTGCATTAACCCTATGAGCCTTACAATTCGAGTCTACAGATTTTTTAACAGCCCCTATATTACTACTAGCCTTTTCTGCCTGTGAAGCTAGCACTGGCCTTGCACTATTAGTAGCCACAGCCCGCACCCACGGAACTGACCGACTACAAAACCTTAATCTTTTACAATGCTAAAAGTATTAATTCCAACAATTATACTATTCCCAACAATCTGATTAACCCCCACAAAATGATTATGAACTACTTCAGCCACTCACAGCCTTTTAATTGCCTTAATTAGCTTAACCTGACTAAAATGAACATCTGAAACCGGGTGAACCTCCTCAAACATATACCTAGCCACAGATCCTTTATCAACACCACTATTAGTACTTACATGCTGACTACTTCCACTTATAATTCTAGCCAGTCAAAACCATATTAATCCAGAACCTATTAACCGACAACGCTCATATATTATACTATTGGCCTCATTACAAACCTTTTTAATTATAGCATTTGGGGCCACAGAAATCATTATATTCTATATTATATTTGAAGCCACACTTATCCCAACCCTAATTATTATTACCCGTTGAGGTAACCAAACTGAACGACTTAACGCAGGCACCTATTTCTTATTTTATACCCTAGCAGGATCACTTCCCCTTTTAGTTGCCTTACTCCTTCTACAATACTCTACAGGGACCTTATCAATATTAATGCTTCAGTATACACAACCTCTACAACTAAATTCCTGAGGGCACATAATCTGATGAGCCGCCTGCTTAATTGCCTTTTTAGTAAAAATACCACTCTACGGGGTTCATTTATGGCTACCAAAAGCACACGTAGAAGCCCCAGTAGCAGGATCAATAGTATTAGCAGCAGTTTTATTAAAACTAGGAGGATACGGCATAATACGAATAATAATTATACTTGACCCATTATCAAAGGAACTAGCATACCCATTTATTATTTTAGCTCTTTGAGGAATTATTATAACCGGATCCATTTGCCTACGACAAACAGATCTGAAGTCATTAATTGCTTACTCATCCGTAAGCCACATGGGCCTAGTAGCAGGAGGTATTTTAATCCAAACTCCATGAGGCTTCTCAGGGGCAATCATCCTAATAATTGCCCATGGATTAGTGTCATCCGCCCTATTTTGTTTAGCAAATACAGCATATGAGCGAACTCACAGCCGAACAATAATTCTTGCTCGAGGACTACAAATAATTTTCCCATTAACCGCAGTATGATGATTCATTAGTAATCTGGCCAACCTGGCACTTCCTCCACTCCCTAACTTAATAGGTGAACTCATGATTATTACAACACTATTTAATTGATCCCCATGAACAATTTTATTAACCGGTTTAGGCACCCTAATTACAGCTGGATACTCTCTGTATTTATTTCTTATAACTCAACGAGGCCCAACACCAAATCACACTATAGGATTACAACCATATCACACCCGAGAGCATCTACTAATAACCCTTCACCTGTTACCAATTATTCTCCTAGTAATAAAACCAGAGCTCATGTGAGGATGATGTTATTGTAAATATAGTTTCATCAAAACATTAGATTGTGATTCTAAAAAGAGGGGTTAAAATCCCCTTATTCACCAAGGTTGTAATCGAAAACAGTAAGTACTGCTAATTCTTACGCCCGCGGTTAAAATCCGCGGCTTCCTCAAGCTTCTAAAGAATAATAGTTTATTCGCTGGTCTTAGGAACCAAAAACTCTTGGTGCAAGTCCAAGTAGAAGCTAAATGACATTCATTATAACTTCCTCAATACTCCTAATTTTCTTAGTATTGGCCTACCCTTTATTTATGGGACTAAATCCAATTCAACAAAAATATAATATAGCAAAAACAACAAAAACTGCCATCAAGTCCGCATTCTTTATTAGCCTCTTACCCTTAATAAATTTCCTAGACCTAAAGACAGAAAGCATTATTACAAACTGACAATGAATAAATATCCTAACATTTGATATTAACATTAGCTTTAAATTTGACCACTATTCATTAATTTTTGTTCCCATTGCTTTATTTGTAACTTGATCAATTCTAGAATTTGCGCTCTGATATATAAACTCCGACCCAAATATTGACCGGTTTTTTAAATATCTCCTAACATTCCTAGTAGCCATAATCATTTTAGTAACAGCTAATAATATATTTCAATTATTTATTGGCTGAGAAGGCGTAGGAATTATATCATTCCTACTAATTGGATGATGATACGGACGGGCAGATGCCAACACAGCAGCTCTTCAAGCCGTCATCTATAACCGAGTAGGAGACATCGGGCTAATTATAAGTATAGCATGACTCGCAATAAACCTTAATTCCTGAGAAATTCAACAAATCTTCACTTTATCAAAAGACTTTGACACAACAATACCCCTAATAGGACTTTTACTAGCAGCAACAGGAAAATCAGCCCAATTTGGTCTACACCCCTGACTTCCATCAGCCATGGAAGGCCCTACACCAGTATCTGCCCTACTACACTCAAGTACAATAGTAGTTGCAGGGGTTTTCCTCTTAATTCGTCTCCACCCCCTCATAGAAGACAATGAATTTACCCTAACTGTATGCCTATGCTTAGGAGCACTAACCTCCCTATTTACAGCCACTTGTGCCCTCACTCAAAATGATATCAAAAAGATCGTAGCTTTCTCAACATCAAGTCAACTCGGCCTAATAATAGTTACAATTGGGCTAAATCAACCTCAACTAGCATTCCTTCACATCTGCACCCACGCCTTCTTCAAAGCTATGTTATTCCTATGTTCCGGGTCAATTATTCATAGCCTAAACGACGAACAAGACATCCGAAAAATAGGAGGCCTATTTAACATTATACCAGCCACCTCAACCTACTTCACAATTGGCAGCCTGGCCCTCACAGGAACTCCATTCCTGGCAGGATTCTTCTCGAAAGACGCAATTATTGAAGCCCTAAATACCTCATACTTAAACGCCTGAGCCCTAACCTTAACATTAATTGCCACCTCATTCACCGCAACATATAGCTTCCGATTAACATACTTTGTAGTTATGGGAACCCCACGGTTTTCACCTCTCTCACCAATTAATGAAAATGACCCAATAGTAATTAACTCCATTAAACGACTTGCCTGAGGTAGCATTGTTGCAGGACTTATTATTACACTAAATTTCTTGCCAATAAAAACACCTGTTATAACAATACCAATTATTATAAAAACAACAGCCCTCCTGGTAACAATTATAGGCCTATTAACAGCCATAGAACTAGCTAACTTAACAAGCAAACAAGTAAAAATTTTACCAACCATTAAAATACACCACTTCTCAAATATACTAGGATTTTTCCCAACAGTTGTACACCACCTAATACCAAAACTCAAACTCACCATAGGGCAATCAGCCGCTACGCAATTTGACAAAACATGGCTTGAAAATATTGGTCCAAAAAATTTAGCAATAACACAATTAAATACAGCCAAAATTATTAATGACACCACCCGAGGAATAATTAAAACATATCTAACCATTTTCTTCTTAACCCTTACTTTAGCAACCATTCTCACTCTTATTTAAACCGCACGAAGAGCCCCACGACCTACTCCACGAGTAAGCTCTAAAACAACTAATAAAGTTAAAAGTAATACTCAAGCACAAATTACTAGCATCCCCCCACCAAACGAGTACATCACAGCCACACCACTAATATCACCACGCAACACAGAAAACTCCTTTAACCCATCAGCCACTACTCAAGAACCTTCATATCAATTACCTCAAAAACCCCCAGCCACTAAACTAACCCCTAACAAATAAATTAATACGTAACCCAACACAGAACGACTACCCCAAGCCTCCGGAAAAGGCTCAGCAGCTAAAGCTGCCGAATAAGCAAAAACCACAAGTATTCCACCTAAATAAATTAAAAAAAGGACTAAAGATAAAAAAGAGCCCCCATGGCCAACTAAGACCCCACACCCAACCCCAGACACAGCTACTAAACCAAAAGCAGCAAAATAGGGAGTTGGGTTAGAAGCAACAGCAACCAAACCAACGACCAAGGCTAGCAGTAATGTAAACATAAAATAGGTCATAATTTTTACTCAGACTTTAACTGAGACCAATGATTTGAAGAACCATCGTTGTTGTTCAACTATAAAAACTAATACTAATGGCAAACCTACGCAAAACACAACCCGCAATTAAAATTGCTAACGAAGCATTAATTGATCTACCAACACCATACAATATTTCCTCATGATGAAATTTTGGATCCTTACTAGGACTATGCCTAATTACCCAAATCCTAACAGGCCTATTTTTAGCTATACATTACACCTCCGACATTTCAACCGCATTCTCATCAGTGGTCCACATCTGCCGAGATATTAACAATGGCTGATTAGTCCGCAATATTCATGCCAACGGAGCATCATTCTTCTTCATCTGTATTTATATACATATTGCCCGAGGCCTATACTATGGATCGTACCTTTATAAAGAAACCTGAAATATTGGAGTAGTCTTACTACTATTAGTTATAATAACAGCCTTTGTAGGATATGTATTACCATGAGGACAAATATCTTTCTGAGGCGCCACAGTTATTACAAATCTTCTATCTGCCGTACCCTACATAGGAGACATGCTAGTTCAATGAATTTGAGGGGGATTTTCAGTAGACAACGCAACACTTACACGATTCTTTGCATTTCATTTTATTCTACCCTTTATTGTTGCTGCTATAACCATCTTACATCTTCTTTTTCTACACGAAACAGGGTCAAACAACCCAACTGGATTAAATTCAGACACAGATAAAGTTCCATTCCACCCATACTTTACTTACAAAGACCTCCTTGGCTTCGTAATCATACTTATAGCTCTTACACTCTTAGCACTATTTTCCCCAAATCTCTTAGGAGACCCAGAAAATTTTACCCCGGCTAACCCGTTAGTTACACCCCCGCACATTAAACCAGAATGATACTTTCTATTCGCTTATGCCATCCTACGATCAATTCCTAATAAATTAGGAGGAGTTTTAGCACTACTATTTTCAATTTTAGTACTAATAATTGTCCCAATACTACACACTTCAAAACAACAAGGACTCACATTCCGCCCAATTACTCAATTTCTCTTTTGAACCTTAGTAGCAGACATAGCAATTTTAACCTGAATTGGAGGAATACCAGTTGAACATCCCTTCATTGTTATCGGACAAGTCGCATCCGTCCTGTATTTCGCACTATTCCTTATCTTTATACCGCTAGCCGGAGTACTAGAAAACAAAACACTCAAATTAAATTGCTCTAATAGCTTAGCCTATAAAGCGTCGGTCTTGTAATCCGAAGATCGGAGGTTAAATTCCTCCTTAGCGCCCAGAAAAGGGAGATTTTAACTCCCACCTCTGGCACCCAAAGCCAGAATTCTACATTAAACTATTTTCTGAAGTAATACTACATAGTATGCATATACTACATGTATGGTTTAGTACATAATATGCATATATTACATGTATGGTTTGGTACATAATATGCATATATTACATGTATGGTTTGGTACATAATATGCATATATTACATGTATGGTTTGGTACATAAT
>JAUCNO010001789.1:0-14952 GCA_032353835.1 Enteromius viviparus
GTAAGGTCTTATATAGACAGGTGTGTGGCTTTTCTAATCAAGTCCAATCAGTATAATCAAACACAGCTGGACTCAAATGAAAGTATAGAACCCTCTCAAGGATGATCAGAAGAAATGGACAGCACCTGTTTATGAGTATCACAGCAATACTTAGGACCACGTGATATTTCAGTTTTTCTGTGTGCTGTGTGTACATCAATGAGGAAAAAAGGAATTTAAATAATTTTAGCAAACTTTATGCTTAACACTACAATAGTTTGAGTTTGTATCCATGGGATCTATATACAGTATATAATAAACAGTGTGACACTTTAAGCAGCATCCAATCTGAGTTACAACCTAAACCTCTGATGTTTTATTCATAATGCTGTCAAAATGAAAGTAGTGCAACCAAATCTTTTTGATGTTTTTATTTACTTATTACACTTCCATCAGATGCACATAACATACATCTGAATACACTCATAAATACTGTAAGCACATACATATCTACACTCAGATTCACATATATAAATTTGATCATACTGTATATACATGCGTTCATTACATACAGTATGTTTTGTACATACTGATGATAAAAGAGAGGTTTTATATAAAATAAAGCAATAAAAAGTGGGAAGGGAGGCAAGAAAGATAACTATAGGGGAGCAGTCTTGCAATTAATTATCTTAACCATTATTATTATCTTAATTATCTTAACCAACAGAGTAAAACAGTGATGCCGTTTAGCTGTTAAAAAAATAAACCATAGTTAATTAACAAATGATTTGTTTGCATATGTTTCCTTTTTCAAGTGGTATTATTGTACACAGCAATTGGGTCTTTAGTACGATGTCCTGCTGCTTTGAGTCTCTTGTTTGTAAAATACACAGCTGTATATTCTACTGAATCATTTTTCTGCAAAGAAGTACAAATATGTTTCAAAATTCTAATACATGTATGACAACATCAATTGTATTATGTAGCCTTGAAAAGACATGTAAGGGTTTTCCTTTTCCTTACCCTTCAAAATACATTTTACAGCAAAATAATATGTCCTTAACAGCCAACAGAATTACAAATAATGTTGTTTAGTTGAAACCATACGATAATAGTAATAAAACTCATATATCAATAGTTAATGAGCATTAATACATTTCATTAAATATTTTGTTCTTCTAACAAAAAGGGGTGATTTGGGATTTTTTAAAAAAAGAAGCTTTTCTTCTTTTTTATAAGGTAAGAATTGTTTTACTCAGCCTTTAGAGTAATATAAGTCTGTGGAATTTACCTTGTCCTTCTGTTGTTGGGCTGGACATTCAGTGCCTTCTACAAAGCAGAGAAAAATACTTGGTTTTACAATAATTAGAAAATTGAAAAGCCAAGATTGCAAAGCCATTTTTAAGGTAAATTAATTTTTCTAACTATGCATAAAGAGTTTACCTTTTTTATGCTTTTGTCTTCTGTGTTCCCTGATAATTACCAAAATAAGAGGAACAATACATGTAAAAAAAATTATTCCACCAAATAGGAGGGTCAGTTTCAAATAGATGTCTCCAGAACACTCCTCAGTAGTTGTAGCTGATTTGTCATGATCTGTAAAGAGTGGATATAATTTCTAAATTTATATAAATTTTAAGTGATGTGGCAAAGAAAACATTTTATTTGCTTATTTTGCCCCATAATTTAAATTAACAGATTTCACTTGAACATTTTTATATTAAACATGCAGTTTTTGTTTTAATATTAAAGGTAAAATAACATACCCTTTTGTGAGGTTTCTGTGTAATTTTTCTCTGATATGAACACTGTTAAGTCTTCTATGATTGTGGCATTAACAAAGATATTTCAATTAGTGACAAAGTGAGAAAAAAAGAGCTAAACATGATATAAAATGTTATAAGTATAGTATAATGAAAAAAGTTCAAAAAAAGATTACCTTTCACTTCAAGTCTGGATCCATTGCCGAATTTCATGTGGGAAGATCCACAAAAGTAGAAGCCAGAATCAGACATTTTCACTTCATTAATTGTTAGGGAGGTATTTTTGCTGAACTGATCCATGACCATGTGGTCTTTTGTGAAACTGTTGAAATATTTTGGAGTAACATACTGAAGGCTTTCGGTGTATAACATGTGCACAATAGCAATGGGCACAGCACCTTCTGTTTGTTTGAACCAGTACAGATCTCCAGAAACATGAATGTTGTGTGGACACCATATCGTGACTCTTTGTCCTGGATGAGCCTCTATAGCTGCTACTGAAAACATAACTTGGAGAAAACCTGAAATTATAGCACACCACAAATAATTCAATTAAAATAAATATCTTGGCCATATTGTTCACAAAATAATTCTTACCAATCCCAAAGAGCATTAAAACTGCAGCTGAAAGGCATGACATTTCTACACTGAGTCAGACCAGAACTGAAGAGGAAATTAAATGTGAGATATCAACTATTTAAGAAGGAGGAGTGGCTTTAGCCACAGGAAATTTGGTAAACCAGTGAAATGGCCTGTCTGGATCAAACTTATATTTGATAGTTCTGATATATTTAATTTTCATTTATTTTCTAAAATAATACTGAAACATTATTGCATAATAGGAGTTTCATAATTTGCTTTCAAATTAAAATATAAAGAAGAATAACCCATGGAATGCCCTCTACTCTCTTTCTACTTGACCAGGTTGTAAGTAGTATGACGCAATATGTATGATTTTACACTCTTCAGCTGAAGTAGATTACTATCCCTCACTACAGCCCCCTAGTGGTTTTCTCAATCATTTCCAGCCCCCTTGTTTAGGAAAGTGCGCCTAGATCACTAAATTGCTTGCTTTTTAAAGAGATGAGGTGAGTGGAAGAAAACATGAAAGGTCTGTTGTGATTAGAACTGAAATTATTTTAATTTTTATCAACTGTACTACTCAGGTTTTTATGGCAGATGGTGCACTTGTAGTCTTGTGGACTGGAAATGCATGTGTGTGTGAGTGTATGTGTGTTCCTTAAAGGTATAGTTCACTCAAAAAAAAAAAATCTAAAACACCACTATGTCCAACTCTCCTGAGTGCGTTAATGTCAGATGCATATTTTTCTTCTTGCTTTACAGCACATTCAAAGATTTAAGTAATTTATTATATATGAAAAAAATGGCAACAATGGCAACCCTGGAACAACATTTTAGTTTTGGCCATATCTCTACACCTAAACCTAACCTTACCCATGAGTTATGCCTAAAATCATATTTAATGATAGAAGACTGAAACTGATGTACAAGCACCAAACCGGAAAGTGGAAAGCTCAACGGCCTCCCGAGCCCTTGAGACTGAATGACTGGTACTTAGGGGTGGCTTGCATCGGTTCTCAGGGCCGCACCAAGGTACCTTTCTTCCTGGAAGAGCTTACCAGGACTTAGATGAAACCTTTCACTTCCAGAAACTGTTCTGGTGGCACTTCCTCCTTCACCAGCCTTGACAGTGGTGCAGCTAGTGGGTATGTGGGGATCCCCCCAGTGGAGCAGTTGCTGGGAAGGGATATCCTGTGCTCCCCTCCCAGGCCTGTAGGCACTTGACGGCTCTGATCAGCAGTGCTGCAGAGAAGCTGCATCTGCAGTACATGCTACAACGTTGTTGCAAGTCCATCAGGCCAAGGTACTGAAGGATCTGCACAAGGGTTGTCATGACCTGGAAGTTTTCCGTGAACTCTGTACCGCTACATACCTTGCGCGTTGAGCAACGAAGGTTACAGCTCGGTCTCTGGGTCGTGCAATGTCCACTATGGTGGTCCAAAAGTGCCATCTGTGGCTGTGTCTTGTGGAGAACTCAGAAGCAGACTGAGGCAATTAAAAAGCACATTCTGCTACCTACACCCGGCCACCGACATCAGCGCTTCAGTCAGCTCGTCGCTGAGGGCGGCCTCCTGCCACCACCCCCGCTCCTGTGCAACCAACGCAACAGCCTCCATCTAGGCAGCAGCGGGGAGCCACATGGAGTGGAGTGTGAAGACTGGGAGGATGAACCAACATGCTAAATATAGTTTTTTTTTTTTTTTTAATTTTTTTTTCTTGGCATGGACAAAGTACAGATACTGCTGTTCAAGCATTACTCCATTACAAATGAAAGTTGTAAAGACCACTTGCATAAAGTAAAAGTTTTAAAAGTACTTCTGTACTGAAATGTAAACTAAAATGAATATTGTTGCTTTTATTATTGTAGTAGTGTATGTAACACTTGCATTGCCTTATACTTCTGAAGCAACTTACAATATACACTGACTTGTAGTATAAACAAAAATAGTAATAAGTAAATATTATGAATAAAATAAAACAAATAATAAATAAATAAATAAAATAAAAGTATTTAAAGTATTCAAAAGCAGCATGGTGGTGATCTCACACAGCTCTGGCAGCAGTGTGTGCAAAAATAGCCAATCATCCACATTTGAACTGAATGAACAGTGAAATTGCTGCTTTAAAACCCAGCAACACATCTGTAGCCGCATAACTTAACAACAGCAACACTGCTTTAACAACAAAAAAAGCTAAACAGCTAAACAAGTTTAGACATAAAAAAAAAAACATTTAAAAAATGCTCTTATATGAAAATGTTTGCCATAATGGTCATAATCCACATATTGTGCAATTTGTTCGGCTAATTTCTTTATTATTGAGTTGGTGATAAGAAAGATTAAAATACATCACTAATTGTAATAGGAATTGTAATAGAATATATTCCAAATATGCATGCTTAATTATCAATGAATGTATAAAATTAAATAAAATTATTTATTGTTTTTATCAGTATTAATTTTATATCAGTCTCTGAAAACTTCATTAGCTGGCCAAATTCCTTCCTAGCTTTGTTGTCTCATGCCCACTTGATTTCAGGACCTCTAGTAAAAACATTCAATTTACAGTAGTACATGAAGATGGATTGAGATTGCATTGAATTTTGAGACTAACTGCTTCAGCTTTGCCATTTCTATAAACAACAGCAGGGGGAGTTCAATAGACAAACTGCACACTGCTTCAGCTCAGATAAAATTGTTATACTAATTATAATTATTATTATTACTGTTTTACAGTATGTGCATATTTTGGCTCAAAAAGGATGAAAGTTTAACATGCACCAATGAGCAAAGGCAGATTTATTTTTATTAGAGATGTGAGCGCTAAGGATGTTAAGCTTCTGTTGTATTGTTCCAGGCATATAATTATCGCTGTGTATTTTGCAATATATAAATTTTGCTTCACTTATCAATAACATAAGAAATCTCTTGATGAAATAAAATAATACAGTCAGGTACTTAAAAGGCCTTTTTCAAAAACTTTTATGTTTTACCGCCAATTGATTTAAATGTCTTTTACCGTATGTTTTATTTAAATTACTATATAGGCTAAAATAGACAAACGATTTGGTGAAACAATAGCATTTTTATTAGCACTCATAACAACACTCAGACACATCAAGTATAACTGGTACAAACATATAGGACAGTATTATTTTATCATATTTTTTTTACAGGATTGTTATTTAATACTGGAGCATCTAGCAGTGGAATATATAACATGTGAGTATGAGCTTCTTTTAGTCTCATGTCTGTTTGAGTTTCTTCCAGAGAAATGCACTGTTGCGTAGCTCAAATCCTCAGCTGCATCCTAAAATAACAGTAAAGTATACATAGAAAAAAATTAAATAAATATATATATATAAAATGAATATAGACATATGGTTTGTTTAAATGTTACCTCATTATCAGGAGACGAAGAAAGTGGTGTTTGCAATGGCTGTGTGTCTGTAAAAAATATGAACCTTTTAAGTTGCAGTAATCAGTGAGTTTTTAAAGATATATTTTTAAAGTATTTAAATCTTAATATTTGCACCAAAATAAACTTCTCTCAGTGATATCTCAGTGATAAAATCAGAATTCTTTATATTTTACAATAGAACAGTATCTAACAGTATCAGTGTGGCTTACCAGAAAAGGCTTTTTGTTGTTTTTGTACTCTCTTGCATAGAAGGATAGCGATAATCACCAGCCACAAGATATTTGTAGCTACCAAAACTGGGACCTTTAAGTCAGTCCAGGTGAACTCTTAAAAGAAGTAAACATTAAAACAAGTATAACTTGTTTAAGCTGCCATTAAAATTTGATTTGCTCTACCATATGCATTTTTCTCACCTCCAATTTCAAGCCTGCTTCCATTTCCAAACAGTATCTCTCCGCACACGGCCACAGCGCAGTAGTAAGTCCCAGCATCAGTTAAACTGAGCTGCTTCATGGGGAGATTGTAGATACAGGACCGTACATGTGAATCTTTATCAGAGCTCTTCTTACATTGATCATTTATGTTTCCATGCTTGTAAATGATTCCTGGTCTTGTATCTCCAGATTCATGTCTAAACCAGTAGATGCTGTGATTTCCTATAGATTTCTCAGTGAGAACTGAACAATGAAGATCCACAGAGTCTCCCAGCTTAAACTTACGCTCGTTTACCAGAGTACCCGAGTCCATTGCAGACACAGACTGCTTAATATAATGATGTCTTGTAGTTACACCTGAAATTACAAAACATTATTTAAATGTTTAGAGATGTTTTTCTTCAGGACAAGCTATTTGAGTGCTTACCTTTGTAGTTTAAAAACAGCCCACTACTAAAAGTTATAAGATCATAGTCACGGGCACCACAGTAATAGATTCCAGCATCTGAAGGCTTTGCATCTTTTATGGTTAGAACAAAAAGATTTTCTTGCTTTTGAACTTTAAATCTCGTGTTATTCTTGAAGTCTCCATAAAATGTTGGTGTTAAAGTGTCACCATAGAGACTGAGGATGCATGTTGGAGCTTCTCCCGGAGATTGCTTGAACCAAGAGAAATAGTTTTCATGGTTTTCAGATATCAAGCACTCTAAGGATATGTTTTCGCCTGCAGTGAAGGTCTCCAGGACTTTCTTTTGAACTACAATAGCAGATGCGATAAAGCCTGAGAAGGAAAAAGCACATATCATTAGAACAGTTTAGAAAAATAGTTTCATAGTTAATAGTTAAAGGTGAGAATTAACTTTGCAGAATAAAGCTCTCTTCCACAACAAACACACCTGTCCTTAAGGGTAGAAAAAATATCAGAAGTACTTTAAACATAGTTGAGGTCCTCTGTGCATTTGGCAACATCTTATGGAGAGCTTGTAAGTGTTTGTGGGTGTGACCCATCTAGGTTTAGGGGAGTCAAGACTTGCCTTTCTGATTGGCTGTTGTCATTTTTCCATTCAGGCCTTCTGACCCAAGACGAAAACATGTGATCTTTTGTTCTCACGATTGGAGCCTCTGTGAATCATCTGGTGTATCCAAATGATCAACTAGTGCTTTAATTCTTTTATTCTTGAGAGCTCTATTTTTCAGTAGTTTTTGATATTTTCATTTCTTTCTGCTACACAGTAAGCTCAGAAAAAAGGATAGTGTTATTTCATCAACTTTATAGCGAACCAGTGATTGTTTTAATAACATCATGCTCACAAAAATTACATTTACAGTATATGTTATCTAGATATACAGGGAACACTTAAATGTTGTACAGTAGCTCATCCAGTAATGATCTCTTCAGGATAATTTAGCCTCTCACTGGACACACTTTGTATGCTTTTTGTTGGTTAATTGATTTATTTAACCCCTAGAACATGTCCACTATAGCAATATTTTACTGTAAAACATCTCTACTAATAAACTGGTGCCCCCTATGTGCAGTCGTTGAAGAAACAAAGGCTCAAAACGCCACCTTGCTGTCACACCACTACACAACTAGTCATACATTGTGTTGCCAATTTAGCAATTTTGTAGCATGATTGTAGATTGAGTGACTTCCCCACCCCCCCTGAGACTTTTTCAAAAGTTAGTGGGCAAATATAGCAACTTTTATGACAAACCTTATCCCAGTTCTCATCTTGCCCACTGATCTATATTTATCTCTATATAGATCAATCAGTTTGCACGATGATGTCATCTAGTGACATTTAGCTGTCAGTTTTAGCTACTTTCAGTTAAAAGCAGTTTGCAGCACTAGATACTGTACAGTGCTTTCATCAGTAAGGTTCCCTAAAAATATCCCTTAAAGTTATTTTAATGTAAAGAAAAGTCTAAGCTTACATACTAGCTGTTTCCCCAGTTTAGTAACATTAATGTAGGGATGTGGAGACCTGTTCCTGAAAGGACAGAGTCATGTAGAGTTTCACTCCAACCTTTATTAAACACAACTGAAGTGGAAAAAGTTGGTCAGATCTGACCACAAACCACATCTTTTCAGACTTTTAATCATTTTCTTTAGTTCAACTGTCACAGAATGAAACACACATGATTGTGGGAGATCAAAGGAAATGAAGGATGCATCAATGCTGTCTTTAAAAATCAATCAGATGAAGGTATCTCAGAAGACAGAAAGTGAATCTTACTGTGTTTTAAAGCTGGTTAGCTTATCTCTGTAGGATACATGTCCCTCCAAGAACAGTGTTGGACATCTTTCCTGTGGGTGATGTGATTTTGCAGATTATAACCAACATTAGTTGAAAGCAAATTAATATTTGATATTACAAATGGGCAAAGTATTTATTTGAGAAATATGTTATATAGAATACTTTGCTTCAACTTGCACCTTCAGGTAAAGAGCATCTATTTAAACTGTTGAATGTTAAAGTACTATATCTAATTGTCAAATTTTAAAGCACTGAAAAAAAGCATGGCGATTTAGTATATTGCAGAGGTGCATCTGTGAATAATCACTAGGGTTGCTTGATATTGCTGCAGGAGAAACTCTAAATATAGCCAGATCATAGCTGTCTGCACTTCGCCTTAAAGCTTGTGTTTCACTGCAATAAGATGATATGGAAACTTTTACCCACAAAGATCTAAGCTCGCTTAAGGCTGCTCGTTTATTCTATGTTACTTTCAGAAACAATAGCTGACCGCAACATGAGCGCTGTGCATCAAATTCATTGTCTTATATGTATTTAAGTCTGTTTCCGAAACCATTAGTCAATGTGTGAAAGCATGCATGTGGTATGCTTGCAGTTGCACACTTTAACAGTGCATTGTGATGTAACTGAATTGAGAGAGACCCTTCAAAAGACTATAGTAAATATAAAACATATTACTACTGTGTATTAGATTCAGTGCACTGTTCATGTAATGGAATTTCTTTGTAATTTTTTCTCAGGTGTTTTACACATATATTGAATTAAATGTTGCATTAGGGTTATAGAAAATGTCCTGGTACAATATTACAGTATTTAAAAAAAAAATTATGCATCATATTAAACATGAGACGCGTTTTGATTTTATAAATGAGCATGGTGCATTCATTCATTTCTATCTAATGTCTGTATTTATGCATTTTTTCCAAAAAATAAAATAGACACCAATTTAAGAGAATGCAGCATCTGCACACAGCAGCAATTTCATTTTTTAAAAAGGCAACAAATACATTTTGAAATTACATTTTTACATTGACTTCACTTTAAAAATATGTAATTTTAGGAATTTAAATTAGATATTAATTTAAATAAATATTTAGAATTTTAAGTTTATTTCCATGGCGATTTCATAATAAATGTGTTTTTTTTTTTTTTTTTTTTTAAGTTATTGTCATCTGTGACTTAACACCTCACTTAAAAATAAAGGGTATTTCGTCTGTGGTTATGGAAAGTCGTGTGAAAGGCATGTAGTGTGATGATGATCGTGTGGTTGAGAGATGTGCTGGGGGTCAGTCTGGTGGGTGGAAAACTCTTGTGAGCTAACAGATTCACACACTGGCACACAAACAGTTTAGAAAGCCTTTATGTGTGTTTTTTTTTTTAAATATAGTTTACTAAAATTTAAAATGTGCATTTTCTTTAAATTGTCATGAGTTTATTCATAATGGTCAGGCGATACGGTTGCTGCTGCTCACAAAATACTACATTTTTGTGAAATGTGTGCATAGTTAATAATAATTTGTACAGTTTTGTTATGTATATTTAGATCTTTGTAATTTGTTCCTCTCAAGTTCCCCTCAGCACGTCTCATTCTACACTGAACAGCTTCTTCCTGTCAGGGTCTGTATAGGAAATGAGATCATCCACAACCTCTGCCTCTTAAGGTGAGGGCCTGCTTATATCTTATTTACAGAAAACATGAACAGATATAAATTACTTTCAAATGCATTTCATCTTTACAACTTTTATTGCATTAAAAATACTAAACATTGCGGAGCTCACATACACCTAAAATATATGGCATTAGCAATAGTGGATAAATATTAGAGTATTGCTGAACATATGTCTTTTAAACATTACAGTAGGCTACAGTATTTAACCGTGTGCCAGTTTTGGACTATCTAGAGGCAGAATACACAACATCTGTATCCTCTGTATGTCTGTCTGCTTTTCTGGGTTTGTGTTTTGAGAACTGCAGAGCTGCATACACTGACGAATAAGGCTCCTGCAACAGATTGAAAGATTTATTTAACAACATTTTAATTCATTTTATTTAATACATTTTAATTGGACATTTTAGCTAATATAATTTTAAAAATAATTTAGAAAACCATATGAGCAAAACACACTCATGCATGCATGCGTATACATCCATAGTTCAGTGCTTTATCACAATCTGTATTGTTAAAAGCACTATATAAATAAATAAATAGAAAAATAGAAAAAACTATTAGACTTATAGACTTAGTATCCAAATACATTCTCTGCTGTTAGAATTATAATTAATTGCTAATTCTGATAATGGATACAGTTAGGATATAGTCCCAAAATGTGATTTTATTTATTTATTTGGACGACATTGTTGCTGGTTTGTACATAAAAAAAGAGTAGGACTCTCACAAAGAGATTTCAACTGTTTCATTTAAAGACATAATCTAAACAGAAAAGAGAAGCACGACCACAGGCTGCATCCAAAACAACCTCAATATATATACTAGAATTTTTGACTTAAAAATAATATCAAAGATATATTATAGTTTAACCTCTTATATTAAAAATGACTCTTTAATTAGTCATTTGGAATGGACATTTTTATTATATCAATTAGTTTACCTCATCATGTTGTGTTTCATGGCAATCAGCATCTGCGGCAACAGTAACAGAAACTAAAAAAAAAGTATAGTTTTTTTTTTATTTACTATTATTTTACTGCACAGTTACTATAAATTGTATCCATAAAGCAATGTGAGTAAAACCATTTGAACTGAATAGATAAACAGCTGTTACCTTTTCCCTGCGTGTTTCTGTCCCGTATCTTAATGATGAGCATAATGATTGGAAAGATGATGAGAATAACAATAATTCCACCAAAAGTAAAAGTCAGCTTATAAAAGATGTTTTCAGAACAGTCTCTTGTCGAAATCACGCTCTTGTTCAGATCTGTTAAAAGTAAATCACATTTTACTTTAACAAACCACAATCTAGATAAAAGCATTGCTGCATAAGAATATTTCAAGCATTAAATAAATTAGATAATAAACACCTTTCTTTGTATTTTCTGTTTTATTTTGCAGTGGTGTATCACTCTTCTCTGTGCAATAAATGAAGACTTGTTTAGAAAACCCACATACCATCACAGAAGCATTTTGTAAATAATAATAATGAATAAGGATTTACTGCAAATAAAGTGTGCAACTGTTCAACAAAAGCGCTGCTGAAAAAGAAATATTACCTTTAATGTCTAGCTGTGTTCCATCACCAAATGTCATCGCCCAGCTTTGCCAACCACAGTAGTACAGACCAGAATCAGAAGTTTCCACATGTAAAATTGTTAGGGATGTGTTTTTGCTGTTCAGAGACACCACAAAACGGTTTGTACTAAACCCATTGAAATATGTTGCTTTCACTTCAGTCTCATAGGGTAACATCTTGTATACAATGGTAAGAGGCACATCTCCGTTTGCTTGTTTGAACCAGTGTATGTAACTTCCAATATCTGAGGTGTGTTTACACCAAATAATCACATTAGATCCTGGCCGAGCTGTGGTATCGGTTAACTGAGATGCTTTAGCTGTAAGAACGCCTATCCAACAGAAGAATAAGAAATCATTTTACAGCATATTAGAACATTGATAACAAAATAAATGCTGTGTATAGAACTTACACATAATATTTACTACTCAATCTAGAATTAATTATTATAGTAATTATAGTGCAGTAGTGCTCACCCATGCCACAGATCACCAGTGCTGAAATGATTATATGCACCATTGCAGTACAGAATCAGACTAGAACCAACGAGGAAATTAAGATGATGCTTTTTTATGTGAAGAGGTGTGGCTCATGCTTACATCAAACTATAGCAAGCCTGTCAATCAACAGGCCAGTCCACAGCTACTGCTAAAAGTATCCCCATATCACTTCTGAGAATAAACAGCATTACAAAGAACTAAAATGCATGTTTAACTGTACTGTATCTTTGAACATGTCTTTTATTGATAATTTCTGCATTATTTTATTGACATATATTTTACCTGGCCTGCAATTTTTTAAAACTGGATTATTTCAATTTTCTAAAGACCAAGGGTTACATGAATTTACAAGGTTTCTTAAAATAAAGCATTAGTACAATTTAGCTGTTATAAATAAACCATAGATAATAAATGAATAATATATTTCAGTAAGTTTCATGTTTCAAGTATTAGTGTACACAGCAGTAGTATACTCAGTATGTCTTCCTGCTGTTCTGTGGCTTTTATTTGAGAAATTCACAGCAGAGTATAGTACTGAATCATCTTCCTGCAAAGAAGCACAAATATGTATGTCAAGATTCTAGTTGAAGTGATCAAATGCCTTTGTATACCGTTTTCATTTTCCTTAGCATCCAAATTTAGAAAATGCAACTATCCATATCCCTAACAGCCAAGAAAATTAAAAATAATGTTGTTCATTTGAAATCATAAGATACCACAGCACATCCTGATTTTGCCGAGTTTGACATTTTCTTAGATCAACATATTTTGTTGACACTGATTTTAATGCAAAAAGTTAGCTATGACCATATGTCTACACCTATAATCTTACCCATGAACACGGTGAACTCGGCAAAATCAGGTTCTGCAATACCACGCTCAAAAACTAAATATACAAACTATTTAACAAAACAATTAAGCTTTTCATGTGCTTTTGAAAGTAGAAAAATTCAATGCAATTAATCTCTAATAAAAAAGGCACATTAATTATTTATAAGAATAAGGCACAAAAAAGTGTGATCTGGTAGAAAATAAAGCTATGCTTTTTTGCATGATTACTAGCGCTTACAATAATAACGTAAGTCTGTGGAGCCTACCTTGTTATCGTGCTGTTCAACTCGACATTCAGCGACTGGCACAAAGCAGAGAATAAGACAATCAGTTGCTCTTAATAAGAATTATTTTCATTCCAAGCCATTTATTAATATTTAAAGAGTTACCTTTTTTATGCTTCTTTTTTCTGTGTTCCCTGATAAGCAGCAAACAAATAGGAACAATACAAAATATCAAAATAACAAAAATTATTCCTCCAAATAGAAATGTCAGTTTAAAAAAGATGTCTCCAGAACACTCCTCAGTAGATGTTGATGATTCCTCATGATCTGTAAAGAATGGATATAATTTAAATAAAACCGGTTGGTTCCACAAAGAATGCGTTATATAATTATTTTCCCACAAATTTTAATTAGAAAGGTTAAACAACAACATATTTATACATTAAACACATGCAGTTTTAGCATTAATATTGAGAGTAAAAAACAAACTAAAAAACATACCCTTTTTGGAGATTCCTGTGTAATATTTCTCTAATGTGAAAACATTTGGCGAGGATAAGTCATTTGCCATTGTGGTTTTTAAATTGTAACGTTTTTCAACGTGTGCTATTAATAACAAAATGAGAAAAAGAGCTATAAACAGCATACAATAATTAGAGTACAGTGAGAGAGCTTCAAAAATATTACCTTCCACTTCAAGTCTGGTTCCATTGCTAAATTTAATGTAATATCCTGCAGCTCCACAAAAGTAGAAGCCAGAATCAGACATTTTCACTTTATAAATTGTTAGGGAGGTATTTTTGTTGAACAGATGCATAACCATGAGATCTTTTGTGAAGTTGTTGAAATAATTTGACTTCAAATTCGGAAGGCTTTCGGTGTATAACATGTGCACAATAGCAATGGGCACATCACCGTCTGTTTGTTTGAACCAGTAAAGATATCCAGAAACATGAATATTGTGTGAACACCACATTGTGACACTTTGTCCTGGATGAGCCTGTATACCTGCTACTGAAAACATAACTCGGAGAAAACCTGAAAGGCATTAAACAAGAAAAGTAAAATCATTGCACACCACAAAATGTCTCCCCCTTTTAATCTGTGCCATACCTTTGTTAAACTCTACAAAGTCTATAATAATGGAATTGTAGTTTACAGTAAATTAAAAAAAGAAGAAAACATTTACCTGTTCCAAAGAACAATAAAGCTGCAGCTGAAATATTTAACATTTCTGCTGTGAGTCAAAACAGATGTGAAAAGGAAATTAAGGGGGTGATATTGATGTGTTATATATAAGGAGGAGTGGCCTTTGGCACAGCTGAACTATGGTAGACCTATCACCGAAAAGGCCAGACAGGGTCAGATTCATATCTGATTTAGCTGCAATAGAAAAAAAAAACAATCAGAAAACATAATCAAATACAAAATATCCTGTGATGATAGAAACATTGCACTATACTTTTCAACTGGTGTTGTTTTTTTTCCATTGCTCTGAAAATGTTAGCTACTGAATAAATTAAATTAGCAAATGTAAGCATTAACTAGAGGAGATTTTAGTGACATGAATCATGTGTTTTTAATATATGTTTTTCTTCTAAATACATATCTTTGCATAATAATTGTACGTGTGTGTTTGTGTTAAGGATCATGTTTATAAATGGGCAAGTGCACTGTGATGGGTTGCAGTAGTTGTATATTAGAAAGGG
>JAUCNO010001790.1:0-10441 GCA_032353835.1 Enteromius viviparus
CCCTTGAAAAGATATAATAAAATATTCACAAAAATGTGAGGGGTGTACTCACTTTTGTGAGATACTGTATATATATTATTTAAAAAGCACCCCGGAAAAAAGGGCACTTTCTCTCCAGAAATAAAAAGGGCAGGTGCTCAAGCCCCCTTTGATGTCTATGTGTGCACATGCCTGATGCTTATATAAACACAAAACCATAAATGTATGTTTATATTTAAGAAAACATTGTTTATATATGAAATATATTTATTTATAATAATTATATTCATTTAATTTGAATGAAAATAATTAGACATCTAAATACATTTGATATAAATGTTTATAAGTTATGTGTGTGTATTTATAAATACATATATAGGCTATACAGTATTATGCAAACAAAAACTTTTATTTTGTATGTTCTTATTAGTTTGACAGCTATAATTAATTAAATTACATTTTTATTATTTTATTCCTGTTTTAATTATATTGGTATAATTATATTAATGTAAATAAAAATATTGCCTTGTTGACTTTTCTTAAAATATAATTTTTTATATTTTTAGTTAACATAGTAACAAAGATGCTTTTATACTTTTAATTTTAGTTAGTTATAATAACACTGCTACAAACTATTAAATCATTCAATCAGAAATGTTCATTCTGTCATCAATTCTTCACCCTCAAGTCCTTCAGATCTGTATAACTTTCTTTTCTTTCCATATTTTAAAGAACCTTTAGAAAATAGCACAAGACCCTAATGACCTTCACAGCATTTACAAAAACGCAGACACATTTCTCAGAACAATCGCTAAAGTTTTTTTCTTTTCAACTGAAATCCATCTGAGAACATCATATGAAAAAAGTTTTCAATGAACAGACACTGTGTGGAAAGTTATAAATGTTTATTGTCCCCTAGATCCATCTGAAATTGCATTAGGAGATTCTCACCGGCTCGCCGGCTGAATATTAGATTTCTGGAAAAGTCAATAGAGGGCCTCATCATTAAAGTGAATAAATATTCTCGCCCCTCAAAGCCATCTGAAATCCTGCATTTCTCAAAAGTTCTTTCTTTATTATTGACAGGATAATGTTGACACACACTATTTTGCCTCGTGGCTCTTTATATGAAAGCGAATGTGTGTGAACAGAGAAAACTCGCCAATAACTCAATAGCTAAATGACTTTATTAGACAAGATTACTTCACCATTTTGAGGCCGGTGTCTCTGAGGCTGTGCTTCATTCATTTTAGATTTGATTGATCTCTGTATATTTCAGCTGCAGTGGATACTGCACAACCAGCTTTTTTGGAGCTTTGTTTTCATATTAAACAACCCCTGTTTTTTTTTTTTTACTAATTTCATATATACTGTAATTATTTTTTTTTTATGATTTATAAAATTTAGCAGCAAGCAAAAATTTTACCATATAGAAAATCCTAGCAAGTTTCACAAAAAGCATAGAAAAAGAAATTCTAATTCTAACGAATCGCAACCCATTGGTTGACTGTCTTAAAGGACATTGAGCTAGTCCAATGAAATCCCAGGCCACGCCCTGCCTCCCTCCTGGCCAGCTCTCATCTCCCCTTCATCTGCTAGTTCGACTGGAGTTTGAGATGGGTCCGTCTATAACAATGGATAAAGCAGAAAAGAGCAAGGGGGATGCAGAGAAGCTGTGGGAGAAAAGACGCAAAAGCCTACAAGTGGAAGCAGCAAAATGTAAGGAGCTTAATAACAGAAGCTTACATGAAGGGGAGCTTCTAATATCCTGTCCTAATGACTGTGCGCGCCACAAATGTAGAACTTTTTAAAACAGCGAAAAAGTCAAACGTGTGCATAAGGTTTCGTGAATGCAAATGAATCTAGTTTAAATATGACCTGACGTTTTATTTTTATCCAACAATATGAGATGTTATTGCACCAATTTTTATTTTGTGAGTATGTATAATACTCAAATAGCCTACCAAACTTTCAAAATTAAAGACACCAGTACTGTATCAGTGTTTGCATTCTTTGTGGAGGTCTTTGCTGTCCCATAGTGTGAAGATTACTGGCAGAATTTAAAATGATAGTAGACTATGTGTATACAGTTGCCAACTTATTTTTATTCATTTGATTCGGGGGATAAATTTATATATATATATTGTGACAGACAGCAAGAGACAACGCAACAAGGGCACTTGTTGTAATCCCAAAAAGGGTGGATTTATTTACAATGAGTGATAGAAAGACATCGGTGCTGGTGACGGATGGTGAGACCCCAGGTGAGTGCGGTGTGTTCTCCTTGCTTCTTCCCGTGAAAAGTGGTCCGTGAGGCGATGCTTTCTTTGTGATCTGAGGTGGCAGGGCCAAGTGGTCACGGCGTGAGCTCTGTGGGTTCAAAAGAGAGACAAAGTCAGAGGAACAGCGTCCAATCATTTGTAGATGGGTCTCAATTCACTTCTAGTTTCCTCCTCTTTTATCCTGGATCCGGTCGTGACCGATTGGCCCGTTGTGACAAGGTCCAGGTGTTGCAGATGAGTTGCCAGGACGACGCTGATTTCCCACGGGGATTCCCATCACACTTCCCTTTCCTAAGCGATGTACTAGTCCTGTTGAGCTTGTAGATAGGGCAAATTAGGGGTAGGTGGGGAGTGACCCCTGACAGACCTGCGTGTGCTGCCCAGAGCCGAGAGAGTCCATCAGCGTTGGTCTGTGGCAGACATCAAAACGAAAGTCCTGGAGCGTCAGGAACCACCGAGTGACCCGGGCGTTGGTCTCCTTAGCCCGAGCCATCCACTGCAAGGGGGCGTGGTCAGAAAACAACGTAAATTTACAGCCTAAGAGGTAGTACCTGAGCTCCAGGACAGCCCAGTTGATGGCTAGGGCTTCTTTCTCCACAACGGCGTACTTTCTCTTGGCTTGGGTCAGCTTCTGGCTGATGTAGACAACTGGATGCTCCTCTCCCTCCTGGACTTGGGAGAGCATGGCCCGAGTCCCGTGTCGGAGGCATCCGTCTTTAAAAGCAAGGGGAAATTAAAGTCAGGTGCTTGAAGCACCGGCTCTGAGGTGAGGGCCTTGAAAGCCTTCTATCTCTGCGGCCCACAGCACTTTCTCAGGTTGCCCCTTCCTTGTGTGGACAGAGGGGGTTGAGAAGGCCGTCTTCGGTTTCGCCTCTTTGGACAGGGGTACAACATGGATACAACAAGTGTATATTGACTGTGTATATCCAGTGTGGATATGAACCGGACCCTTCCCAAACGTTTGAGGAGCTCATCAACTGTTGAACTGTAAGACTTTGTTGAGGAGGCGATAGTCATTGCAGAACCGGAGGGTGCCGAGTGGTTTCGGGACAAGGGCGATTGGACTGCACCATGGGCTCCAGGAGGGCTCAATTACCCCAGCTGAAGCATCTTTTGGACTTCCTCCTCTATAGCGTGCAGACGGGCCTCAGGGACTCGATAGTGCCACTGCCGGATGACCGTTCCTGGAGGGGTGATGATGTCATGATGTACCACAGTGGTGTGGCCGGGGACTTCAGAGAACACATCCTGGAACTGATCGACCAGGTGCTGGAGCTCTGTCTTCTGGGCAGCCGACAGATGTGGATTTGTATCAACAACCACGGGCTTGTGGAGGGCCAGAGCAACCAATTGGTCCCGGTCCCCGATCCATTTCTTAAGTAAGTTGATATGGTAGATATGTGTCTCTTGTCTTCTCCCAGACTAGTGGACTCGGTAGTTCACCTCAACGACACGCTCCAAGACTGTGTAGGGACCCTGCCACTGTGCCATGAACTTACATGCTGAGGTGGGGACCAGGACCATTACTCTGTCTCCCGGTTGGAACTCCCGTGGTTGGGCCGCCCGGTTATAGGGGCGTTGTTGGGCCTGCTGTGACTTTACCAAGTGCTCCCGGATTAATGGCATGACCCAGTCGATCCTTTCCTTCATCTCAGTCACGTGTTCGACCACTGTGCGATGGGCTTCCAAGTGCTGCTCCCAGGCATCTCGGGCAACGTCAAGAAGACCTCTGGACTGGTGCCCGAAAAGGAGCTCGAAAGGCGGAAAGCCTGTGGTGCTTCCCGGATGCCAAAGAGGACACATGGTAAGAGTTGGTCCCAATCCTTCTTATCTTCGGACGCCACCCGTCTCAGCATCTGTTTCAAGGTCTGGTTAAACCTCTCGACGAGCCTGTCGGTCTGGGGATGATAAACCCTTGGACGTGGCCTTCGATCATGGATCCGTTAAATCATATTCTGGGCTCCTAGGTCATCTGTCAGCGGGTGAGAGCGAGCCAACTCAAGAACAGTCTCAGTTTTGCACTTGGGTACTACCAGTAATCATTTTACCTCCCCCCTTCGCTCAGTGACACAGTACAGCATTTCAAGCCAGTCTCGGCCTAGCAGGACCGGCACTGGCAGGTAGCACAGAGTTCCTACTTCCAACCTCCAGGTTTTTCCCCCTTTTCTTAAGGAGACAAGGAAGGAAGGAACGAACCTGTTTCGTATCTCCATGCACACAAGTAACCAAGAGCTGGCCGTGTGGAGTAGGCCGGGGGCCTATTACATCAGGCTGCATCAACGTAATCGCACTGCTGGAGTCCAGTACAGCAGAGTATTTACGGCCCTGAATTTCAATCCTCGTCCATGGGCCCTCTTGCGGCACTCGTTGATGCACCACACAGCCGGCCACCCAAGCTTTTGTTGATGGGGCAGGCGGATCCGTTGGCATCGGCTCAACGTGGGGGCTAGACGGGTGCTGCACTGGTTGCGGGATACCCTCCGGCGTGCACCGCTCCTGGACCACCCTTCAGAGGGGAAAAGATGGCGCTCTCTTCCCCGCCTCCCGGTGGTAGGTTGGGTCCGCCAGCTCGATGGCATCCACAAAGTCTTGCAGTGGCTTGGGTCCCCTCATCGCACGGGGCAGTGACCGGAGAAGCTTGTCGACTGCTACACGCTTGCAAATAACATTCCACATCATCATCAGCTGTTAATTTTGGGATTAGGTGTGCGGCTGTTTTCTTGCCCACATTCTCCACCACCTGTGACAGACAGCAATATATATATATATATATATATATATATATGTGTGTGTGTGTGTGTGTGTGGAAAAAAATAAGAGACCACAGTAATTTACTCCTAAATCAGTATCTCTCTGAGTATGACAAGCTTTTCATGCCAGTCTTTTTTGTAAAATTTCTACTCAAACATACTTCATTCTGTTTATTGAGGTGCTTTATTTGGTGAGCACTTGAATCAAATTGTATTTAACGGGAAATGTATAAAAAGCACTGCTCTAATCAACACTATCCTCTTGCAGTGTGAGCAGTTGGATGGTAAATAATGCTAGAAGTCATTCAAACGTAAATAGAAATGTAAAAATAAACAGTAAATATGCCGAACCTCAATGCTACCTTTAATGGCACAAGGATTCAGTGAGCATCAAGTTACTTATTTCAAAGATGGCAGTTCATTGTTTTGTATTTGTAAAATTAACAATTTTAAGAATAAAACCCAAAAGAAACTGCAGTGATCTCTTTTTTTTCCCAGAGCTGTATATGGTAGATCTATATGTGGGCCGGATGGACCATAAAATGCCAGGGCCGATTTTTACTCCCAGTCCAGCCCTGGCTTTCAGTGTGTACATGTACTGGTTTATGCATTCAGAACATGCGTTAATGGGAACTCTCAGTCCTATTGACTATTATTCTGGCTGTAATATATCAGTCTATCGCTCTTAAAGTGGAGCAGTGGCTGTTGTGCAGGGTCTCCATCTTCAGACACAGTTGCAGAGGTGTTCTCCTTGAATTTCTGCCGCTCTGTGCATCTTAATTATCTATATTAATCTCACAATGGTGGCACAAACCATGACGCCCAGGAATCTGATTGGTATTTCAGGAAGGTTTTTAGAAGCTCTGGAGACAATTTACTTCCCCTCCTCAAGTTAATTTGTTTATTTATGTGTGGAGAATAAAGATTTAGTATTGTTAGTTACACAAACACAATGACATCTTGGGGAGATTAAAGCATCCCGTCCACTGCTGTGCATGCTGGGAATTAATTGGCTGGTTAAGAACAGAACGATCCCTTAGAGTAGTAAACAGAACTAAATGCAGAAAATACTGACCTGATCGCACATTCACACACACACACACACACACACACATGCTCCTAAAGGGCAAACAAGCAACAGAAACACTCTCAGAGATTGCATGCGTTAATATAGTGTGCTGTACATACTGTATTAACAGAAAACTGCCAGATGATTTATATTCATAATAAAAGCATGAGTTGCCCGATTTAATCTTTAAAAGCCTGATCAAATAGAGTCAAGAAATACTTATTGTGTACTACTGTATGCAACTTATTATAAATCATATCATTATTAATATCAATATTTAATATCAACATTTATCCATAATTAACAATGTTCCAATAATTCAGTGTTTATTCATATAAATTAACATTCAATAATGAAGTTTTCAGTTTTCATTGTAATATTAGGCTACTTTATTTTGTACTTTTGTCTTTTAAGGTTAAACTTATTTCTTTATTTCCAGCTAGCAATTTAATTTATTTCTAAATTTTTTATTTAGCTGAATTCTTCTCATTTAGCTGAATTCATTCTTTAAATCTTTTTAAATATGTTAGTTTTAATTTATAGTCTTAGTTGATAAACAAAATGAAACACTGTTGATTCTATTTTAGAACTATATAATAATAATAATAATAATATGTGTTAAAAAAAGAAAGAAAAAAAGGGAATGCAAATTATTATTAGTACATTCAATAGAAATATATATATATATATACATATATATATATATATATATATAATTTGGGTCACAAAAATGCAATAATTTCTGTATAGATTAATATTTGCAGATTTAGACCAGGGTTATAGTTAACTAAACATTTGTATTACTTAAACTTTATTTAATAAAGTACTTAAATTTTATTTAATTAAAAACTACATTAAAATAAAATAAAAAATGCTGCACATTCTAAGAAATATTTTGCATCATTTAGTTTAATTTGATGTACTAAAATAACTCAAGCTAAAGTAAAATAAAAAAATGATTTAAAAAAAAGCATAATCATAAAAGCAAAATAACTAAAACTTAAAAATAAAACTGAAAAAAAAAAAAATTCAACCAAATTCCTATTATGAATAAAAATAACCCTGTGTAAACCCCAAACAGACATGAAAATGCTTATTTCAGTTAAAAATCACAGCTAATTCAAAACAGGCCATATTTTCAGTAAAAATCGCCCAGAAAACTGCAAATGATGCTGGTGAACTCTCCATAAATGATGGCATGTTTCCAGTGTGGAAAATGGAGTGTAAGTGCAATTTTTTCCTGCCACTACAGATGGTGATGGACTCTTGTGTTACTCTGAAAAGCACGATAACAACATGTAAAACACACAGCTGAAAATCACACACTGCCAAGAGACGCCATCGAGGCTGATGAAGCCGCACAGAGCCAATTTAAGGGCAGGTATTTCAGTGGGTGCCAAAAAATGCATCAAGTCATTGAAAAACATTTAAATAAACAAATAGAAGATGCAGCATTCATATACAACCACTTCTGAGATAATGCATGTATTTGAGCTCTGGCTTGTATCTTAGCAAGAGTACATTCTAATTAAAGGCTTTGGATTTCTCCCAACGGTGCAGACTTGCACTTTCCCAGCCTTCAGTCAAGTCGTAATGATCATGTTTAGAGGATGAACGCACACAACCGCTTTCCTATTTGGAGGCATATCAAATGAAGGAACACGCTGATGCAAATTGGTCAAAAATTGTAAACATATTTAATAAATAAACACGAGGGATGTGTATGAATCTGTCACAGCTGAAGCTGAAGGATAGCCTTTTTCTTCTTTTTTCCCACTATCAAAAATAAGAAATAGTCCCCTGCGAAACTGTAAATGAGTGTGTTTCTTTATCAGATTTGTAGAAATGTGCCCATGCATTAGTGTCTCAGCAATGGATGTGAATGGGTGCCGTCAGAATGAGAGTCTGATTTATTATTACGAATGTTAATTATTACTTATAAAGCACATATTAGTGTGGGTCACTGTCATGTTTTTGTCAGCTATATGGATTCTCTTTCTGATGGCACCCATTCACTGCAGAGTATCCAGGAATGTTGGAAGGCATTGAAACCCAAGCCATTTTACTGTTATATACATATTTCCTTCTTGGAGCTTTCAAGTTGATTTGTGAGCATGCAATGCTGTCATTATCCTATATCGACAGGATAAATGAGCCGGTCATAGTAATGACAAGAACATGAAGTGGCTTTCTCCTCTTTAAAAACACAGCTGTAGTAAATATTCAACAGTATGTTTTCAGCTGTTTCATCTACAGCATTGCAGAAATAAAAGCGTTTATGCATGTGTAGCACGGATTCTTGAACTGTATAATTGATAAATAACGACATATTTAGCGCAGCTCTTATGGGACGTAACATTTGATTGATTCTGAATGTTTTTGATAGCGGGTGCGAGGCAGTTTACTGATTTTGATCTCCAATATAGATATGATTCATACAGAATTATAATTATCTTTCTCTTGAGGGAGTAGTTGATGTAATGCAGAAGACCAGAACAGTGAATCAGATGCTAGTTTCCGTTAAGAAATGCCTTGCTCGTGTAAAAAAAATTGAATTATAGAATTGTGCATGTATTTTAACCCAGTCAATGACTTTATTACAGCAAAATACATTCGCAAATTGCTCATTCAGTTGATTTGGTTTGACCAAATACTGTGAAAATAACTTATTTCAAGAGCCTGTGAAGTCACAATGTTGATTTCTCTTGACAAAAATCAATAATTTAATCACTGTATAAACTGCAGCGCTCACATTTTGAGTGAGAAAATAGTGTCAGGAAAATCGGAACATAATTGCAAATGATAGAGGTCAGTCAACAAGAGCAGGATGAAATTACTGCAGACGCAAACAAAAAAGCAATCACTGCGAGCAGCATTAAGAGACAAAGCATGCTTAATGAGCCAAGAAAACTAGTACTTTGTGTACAATTTGCAGCCGTACGACCCAAAATCTTCCAGATGCTGATCTATTACGCTCTGAGCTCTGGAGAACAAAAGCATGCAAAACCCAGAGGTCATTAGCAAGAGACAAGCTGTGCCAATATTGTTCAGTGCAATGTGCAATCGCTCCTTCCAATTAACCATATTTGAAAGATTAAAGGTAAGATTCAGCCAAAAATGAAAATATGCGTTCACTCTCAGTACATCTGACATTCAGGATGAGTTTGTTTTTTCATCAGATCTGGAGAAATGTCTCTCTGCATCAGTGTCTCAGCAATGGATATGAATGGGTGCCGTCAGAATGAGAGTCCAAACAGCTGATAAACACATCACAATAATCCACAGCACTTCAGTCCATCAGTTAACATCTGGAGAAGACAAAAGATTAAACTAATCCAGCATTAAGATGTTTTTAATCTCTAAAATATGAGTTCATGAGTTCATATGCCATAATAAGTGAAAAAGTGTTATTTCAGGAGAGAAATCGGCACAGATCAAGCACTGTTTCCCTAGTATTTCAAGAAGGGTTTTTTAATGTTCTCATTAGAAAATCATCATTTCTTTAGGCTGCACTATTCCTTTAAGAAAAACACATCTTTCTGATAGACTTCTACAGCCACAGCTTTATCCGTGAAGATGCAGATGAAAGTCATTTGCAAGGTTATTACACCAGAGACTCCTCACATACAGCATAAGCCACTGCTTTTACTTGCCGTGTGATAAAAATGTGTTCTCACTAACTCTGTGACTCCCAAAACACCCAAGCTCACAATAGAAATAATTTGTTTTATTTTTTTATGAGCGATGACGGCCCTCAGCGTGTGATGTGATGTTGATTTCTGGATCACAGCTTTACAAGAAACGCAGATGATTTGCGGTCTGACCATCGAAGCGGGGAAAACAGGAGGTGCTGTTGACTGGTTTTTCACGTTATAATGATCTACAGCATCTCTCTGAGCTTCGGCTGTAAGAAAAACGACAGAAGAAGGTCTCCAGCTCACACACGATTCAGTCAAACACCTCCAGCTTTATTTCTGCTGAATAATTCTTGCTTCATTAATTGGAAAGTAAATGAATTCCAATGTTTCCATACATGAATAACATGAACGATTAATCTGCCTAAATCATTTAGAGAGATCCCTTAAGAAAGCTGCTAGGCATCTTTACCTGACGCTCATTGTGATTTTGAGATGCTTTGAGCTTGTTTGTGAAAAATATCTTTTCAGGCAGCATCTCTTTAGTATTTACATATCCAAATAATGAAGAGGACAGAGGCTGTAAAATTCTAGATCTAAATTCTTGAATTAAAAACTCAAGAAATGATTAACTCAACAAACAAGTAAATATATAAATCTAATAATAAATTGTGTTACTTATCAGATCATTTAATAGACTGTCTTTAGTCATTTATACAGTAATGT
>JAUCNO010001792.1:0-43947 GCA_032353835.1 Enteromius viviparus
TACACCTTTAACCTTAGAATTGTTGTATTTCAGTCAAATATTGTCTTGTCCTAACAAACCTTACATCAAAGGAAAGCTTATTTATTCAGATGTTTAAATAAATTTACACGTGTGACTGGTTTTGTGGTTTAGGAACGCAAATATATATATATATATATATATATATATATATATAATTATTTTTTTTTTACACTCATATGCAAGCAGAAAAAATATAAGAGGGAAATTTTGAGGTATGTAAACTGTTTTGTGTATTTGATGTGTTAGTGTTGTCTCTATCCGTGCAGGACGGTGTAAAGATTGTGTAGACGTTGGGTTTGTAAATAAGGTGTTGCAACATCTGAATAATAAATTGTGTGCGTTCGTTTGTGTGCACACACTGCCTTCAGGGTTTGACTTTTTCTGTTTATCATAATAATAGCTGGGGTTGTGGAAAAGTGAGGCACATCGGCAGATCAGTCACTAAGGCCTCTCAAATACACACATACACACACACACACACACACACACACATGCTCACACACACACAGCCAGAGAACAATGCAAGGGGGCCCAGCCTGTCAGTTCAAATTCTGCTCTTCATCCACGCCTTAAACAGACTGTGTGTGTGTGTGTGTGTGTGTGTGTGTGTGTGTGTGTGTGTGTGTGTGTGGGGAGAAACGAGGGTGATCAGTGATTCTGCCTCACCTCCGCTTTACTGTCAACTCTCGCCAGAATTCACTGCAAATATTGAACTATATTACACTGTCTGCTTTAGTCCAGGAAGAAGGAGGTGGGTGCTGTTTGCTGTGGCTGTAGATTGGAGGTATAGTTTATAAAAGGTGCATAAACTGCAGTCATGTAAAGGTCAATGGGATTGTTGAATACCTTTTCTTAGAAATGGACTGGAGATGGAGACAGACAGCGCTTGTAGTGAGCGACAGGGTGTTTTAAAAAAGTGCAGAAATGTTCTGTGGGCTCGGTTCATTTCTATGAATAAAGCTTGGTTTTACTGAAGAGGAAAAAAAGCTTTGCATGTCTATTATGGTTTCTGACAACTTGTATTTTTAATAGTAATATTAGTATGTTTATAGTTGACATGCTACATCTGAAATGATACAATATATGCATAATTATTTTATTAAAAATGTAATAATTCCTAAATATATATATATATATATATATATATATATATATATATATATATGAATATTTTTTTTAAATTATTGTTAATTAGCAGTTACACGGTTATTTAATTATTGTTTATAGTTTAGCAAAAAGGCAATTCGGTCCAGTTTTTGCAAACCAATTAATTTCTAATCACAATGCTATTTGTCCACCACAGTAATTATCCTCCAACAGAATGTAATCTCTTGTCAGTTTGTGAGGTTGCATAAATCATTGGTTAATACCACTGATTAAAAATATACATATTTTTTTCTCAGCTAGTCAATTCCTTTTTTGTTTTGCATGTTATTCAGCTCTACAGGATTATGGATTATGATCTAGCTCTTAAAGGGAGTTAATCTTGCACAAATGTTTTCTTTTTGCTTTTCCTTTCTCATTTCACAGTGCTTATACTCATGTAACGAATGCAGGATATTTACATGAATAATCCTAACAGATAAAAGCTTACAGTAAGTGAACAGTGCCACTTTGCAGTGTAACAAGTGCTGCATTTTGACTGTAGAGTAGCAGCCAACACAAGCGATTCCCATGCGTCATCAGAGGCACAAGATCAAGTCAAATGAATAAGAACTCTTTCAGTGTAGCATTGATCTCATAATCCCGCCGGATCTTGCTGCAGTTTAGATCAATACGTTTACATCACGCTCAGACTTTCACACTGGAAACTGAAGTGTGTGTGTCTTACTGTAAGCATGCTGACGGAATGCATCAGTCTGTGAAACATTGGCCTCTTGGAAACTGATATACACAAATGCAACTATTAATACATACCAAATTTTTTAGGAGACAGCTGTCACAACACTATGCTGTAACATCAGCATTACCTTTTGACCTTTGACCCCTACATTTTTGTCAGTCACTTCCTTTTTGTATGTCATACAGGAAGAATATCAGCATTTTACTTCCTGTTGGCGCATTGGTTCTTTGTTCATTTTAAGGCATCAGTTTTCTAAATTATATAAGTAATACATTTCCTCCACCACTCTCGCACTCTCTTTCGTCCACTCTTTCTTTTTTTTCCCCTCTTTATCTTTCTGTCTTTCTTTTGAAGTTTCGCTCCTGAATGGGCTAGTGTCTCTAATGGAAATGGGGCATTAAATCAAAGATCAAAGACAAGCACACAGCAGAGAGGACAGCTGTCTAAATACAGTGGGAGAAAATGTGTATGTGTTTGCGTGACTGCGAGAGAGAAGGGAGAGGGTGTGGGGTTAGCAGGTTCAAGTTTGGTTTGTTTTGATACTGTCGTTTTAGAGTTCAACCCTTGTAACAGTTTTCATTCTTGTCTTCATGCATGTGTTTAAAAGGATAAAAATAAAGCATACGTAAAGCAAAAGCTGGCGAGAAGACGGAGCGCACACTTGAGTGTTTCTTTTTTTAGTTTTATGATGTCTCAGGTAGTTTAAATATGTGCTGTGTCATGTTGTAGGCATGTAAAGCATGTTTCATAGTGCTGTATGGTTGTATCTGTGCAACAGTATATTTGCTGTGATACTGAGGCAACATTAGATTAGCATTAAAACAGGAAGTAGAGCCCCTGAATCAGCAAACTGCACAGTGAATGTGAAATCACTCTCTCCAACAAAACAGCCGAGCTTCCCACGCAATATAATTGTTTTTTTTGTTTTTTTTGTCTGTCAGATTAAGTACTTCCTCTTAGTGGTCAGAAAATGTTAAAAGTCAGCCCCAGGAGGTCAAACTAAATATTAAATGAGCTATTTAATAACCTAAGGTTTTCTATCAGTAAACATTAAGTAACATCAAATTTTTGTTCTTACTATATGGTTAAGGGTAGGATTTTGTTTAGGGTTACTTGCTTGTAATTATGCAAAACTAATTGTCATTATAAATTGTAATTACATTTAACATGTAACAAGGACACCTTAAGAAGGATTACCAATACATATCAGCAATTATTTGAAACTTTAAATATAAAAAAAAAAAATTGAAATTGAAATGGAATTATTTATTTAACATTTTATAGTTTCAGAAAGCATTCAAAATATGATAATTTTTTACATCAATGTTATATTTTTCACAAAGTGGGAGATGTGTAGTGACATGGATTTCCCAAAGATGTGGATACATTTTATGCTAGATCATTTAGTCACTCTGAATATGATTCCTGGTCTCGGTTTAAAGCAGTTTTCCTGTATATTTTTTGTTTGTGCATTAGTAGTCTTGGTGCCAGGGTTCATATTAGGGTTAGTGCTGTTTTGTGTAATTCTCAACCAACATCTTTGTCTTAATCTACACACACGCTTCTAGAGAGTAATTGGTTTAAGATGTGTCTTGATTCCAGCTGTGTGCCCCCTATCAGGTATCCCAGAGAGATGGGTAATTAACCTAGCAGCTAATGAGATACATCACTAATTACACCACACACACATGCACGCATGGAGCAAATAAGACTGGATATTCATTGATTTGTACAGGAAGTCTAGCTTATGTCAGCATGGCAGTCTGTTTATGAATATGCATTCCCAGCACTCTGTGTTAAATAAGTGGACTTCCATGTTCCTGTTTGAAACATTGCTTTTGGCCTGTTGTTTTAGGTCCTGTTTGAGCTTAAATCTGTGAACGCATCCTTTAGCCTGGTGTGCTAGCATTCTGCTCTTGCTTCCAGTAAGATGCTTAGCATTCACACTATTGATTTTCCCATTAGCACTTTAGCCCCCTCCAGTAGAGAGGATCAGAGAGAGCTCAATATAACAGCTTGAATCTGAGTTCAAGAATCTGCACTCAACCTAGAAACAGAGCAATTAGCCCCCCAACTGTAATTTGCAAACCCTATACTCTCCTCAGACACCTCCTGTGCACATGCATGTTGTTTTTAGGTGACTTAACTGTAGATAAATCTAGTAATGACTATAAGCTCATTTTAATTTTTTAGCTGTAGCCCATGGTGTAACCACAAGGCAGGCTTAAGCAGCAACATCATATGTTTGTATTTGTAAAATGTACCAGCAGCACAAACTTACACAATTAAAACATGAACCTGTTTCTACTTAGCATTAATGCAAATTGCAATTATTTTAGGTACCCAATATAAGGTGAACCCTATTGTGAAAGGCTGCATTAATATAATTCAATTTAATTCACTTCAGCTGCTTTACTGATCAAGGCCTGTGGGGTCCGTGTCTCTGGAGAAACCTTGGACTAGAGTCAATAGGGAACTTATTCCGGAGGCGCTGTCACGGGGCAATCCCCCGTAGACAAGCCCCTATGTTCTGCTCAGTTGCCTAAAGGGAAATATAATGCAGATGGAGGGGGATGGGGGGGGGGGGGGGGGGCAAGACAGACAGAGACATTTAATTGAGCAGATCTTGGTGATTCCTGGAATTGTCTCTCATGTAATATTCAGCTCTCAGTAATACAGCTTGGCAAAGAGCTATTGATCACAGTCTAGACCTCTCTCTGCTTCCCTTCATCGTTCCAGGGTTGCTTGTCTCTGAGTGGTGACACTAAAGTTTGTTATGCTGCTCAAATGTAAATTAGTAAATGCGTATGTTACTGTAATTATGTAAAGTGCAATGTGATTCTGAAAATCAGAGTTGTGATTTGGATTCTAAAATGTTCTCTCTCTCTTTCGTTCTCTCTCTAGGCCAGGGTGGGATGAATGTGCTCAGTAGCTCAGAGGATGGAGTGTTGTGACTCTGTCTCCAACAATGGAGCCTCTGGCCCCCACACACAACAGCCTCCTGGGCTCTGCAGACCACTGGCCCCCAGTCCACTCCTACTGGCCAGAGATCAAGCCATTCATCGGAGCACAGCAACTCTGTCTAAGCAGGGTGGACTAGTGGGGCGGGCTGAGGAGGAGAGACTTGCAGGGAGGCATGAGGAAAGAGTTAGGGAAAAACAAGTTAATGAATGTTCAACCAGAGAGATGTTAAAAGATGCAGTGGAGAGGGAGAAGGCAGATGAAGAAGAAGAATGTGACGATGTGGAGAGGCCTATTGGAGAGATCCTATACCAGCTTGATGGGTCCGCCTATGTGATGGAGAGTAAACTTACAAGTGTTGTGCCCTCCTCCTCTTTAAGTGCCCCTTCCTCCATCGTTAGAACCTGTTACATTTCCTCTTCTCAAAGCCCCACTCCCCAGATTTTCCGTGTCTTCCAATTGCATGACCCTGACGACAGTGATAGTCTAGCTCTGGTGACCTGCCAATCCAAAGATAGTGCTCCTGACATGGCAGGATCATCAGAGACAGGAACAACATGGTCCGGTCTAACCAAACCCATCCTGATGTGCTTTCTGTGTCGGCTGTTTTTTGGCCGTACACGCTTGTTTAGGGCTCATGCTGGTCGGCAACACAATATGACCTTTAGCGATGAAGAACAACATTTGCTCTCTTTAAAACACACCTCTGCCATTTTACAGCCTGCCGGCCCAGGTGACCGGCCGCTCCTCTGTTTCCTAGAAGCAAAAAGGAATTGTGAGTCTGTGGTCCCATTAAACCTGGCATCTCTGACCTCTGGGAAAAGCACAGAGGACACGGCAAGACAGAAAGAGAATGAAGACCCTATGACCTCTAAGCCAGGACTCCCTCTCCTGCCCTCTCCACCCAGAACCTCCCCTGCTACCTCAGTACCAAGCCCTGCCAAAGACCCTTCAACCCTGGGAAAAGAGGGCACACAAAGAGGCGAGGAGGATGAGATAAGAAAGAATGGAGGTAGTAGCGAGGGAGAAGAGAGGAGATTGTGTTTAGAGGTAGGCAGCACTGTAGATAACGGTGCTCACAGTATTAGCAGCAGTAGCGGACAAGAGCACATTACTGAAGCTGCTCTGTCAAACCAAAGCATTTCAAAACCTCCAAACTCTGTAACAATAGCAACCAGCTTTATGAACAACACCAAAACCCTTACAGACTCTGAGTCAGAGTGTGGAACAAGCTTTAACTGCCACGACCCTGCACCTGCTTCCCTTGTTGTGGTAAACCTGTCCACTGTCACTACTACAGAACAACTTGCCAACCAAGAGAGTGCCACAGCAACTGAACCAAATGACCAGTTAGAGAATGGTAGCGCCATAGCAATGGAACCAACCACCAGGTCGTCTGAAGATGACAGACATGCTGTCACTCATTCAGACCTGCCTAATAATCATAGCCATTCCACGTCCCCTACACTCAGTCCAACCTTAACCCAGACTAGTCTGCCTGTCCCTGAGGAAGTACACTCAGACACAGCCTCTAGAGGAAGGTTGGTGGTGGCCGGTGACGGTGGCTTTGTTGCAGCCGTAGACGACGTTCAAGGATCGTCTTTCAGTTTTGGCCTTCAGGCTTCTCTGGTACACACCAGAAACTCCTGCAAGACATTAAAGTGTCCAAAATGCAACTGGCACTACAAGTACCAGCAAACTCTTGAGGCCCACATGAAGGAGAAGCACCCAGAGTCGGAGTCTGAACAGTGCCCGTACTGCAGCAGTGGGCAGAGCCACCCACGCCTAGCACGAGGCGAGACGTATTCTTGTGGATACAAGCCCTTCCGCTGCCAGGTCTGCCAATATTCCACCACCACTAAAGGCAACTTGAGCATCCACATGCAATCGGACAAACACCTTAACAACATGCAGAGCCTGCAGACGCAGTCACATGCACAAAGCCCAGCATCCCAGGCCAGTCCTTTAACCCATTCGCATCCTACTCTAACTCACCCCACCCAAGCCAGCTCCCCCTCTCCATCTAAGGTCCGGGGACATGCGTCATGGCGGTGTGAAGTCTGCGACTACGAAACCAATGTGGCAAGGAACCTCCGAATCCACATGACGAGTGAAAAGCACACGCACAACGTGCTTCTACTGCAGCAGAACCTGGCACACATGCAGCGTCAACGTAAGCACAATGCCACAGAGCTTTACCGCCACTGCCAACCTCAAAGTAAACTGCCCGATGCCATCACTCCTCTGTCCTGCAATGAAGGATCTTCACAGAAACTCTTTGAATGCATTTTATGTGGCAACTTTTCTTGTGACACTCTCGAGGAACTAAGTCAACACCTGACCATGCAGCGGTCATTACCCAATTCCTACTGGAGGAGCACAACAGGAGACACCCATCACTGTCGCCTTTGCCATTATGCCACACCTCTGCGAGCAAACTTCCAACTGCACTGCCAGACAGACAAACACGTACAGCGCTACCAGCTTGCCGCACACCTTCGAGAGGCCAGTAGTCCACATGGAAACACAGAGGAGGAGGAAGAAGAGTGGCGCCTTAGGTGTGTTGCTGCTGGAAGTCAGGTGCAGCTCAGGTGCAATGCTTGTGACTACGAGGCCAGTAGCTTGGAGAAACTGAAGTTACACACCATGAACTCCAGACACGAGACCAGCCTCAGACTATATAAGGTAAGTCTCACAATCAAAACCATAAACCTCTGTGTACAAGAACTATTGCTGTCAGTAAAATCCACAAAAGCCAGAGATGCCCTAAGTGACGCCATTCTTCCCAAGGCCTACAAGTCCTCTTTGGTAATTGAGATGGATTGTATGTTATTTTTTCCCTCCTGCTAATGTGGTCCATTAACTCAGCACATCTCTAATCAGTTTAGAGTTCTGTAAAACAAGTGGGCTGGTGTTTGTCACTGTGGATGTGCTTTCGCGTCTTAGTGTGCGCATGTGATATTTCACTGAATTCATTCGATTTTAATCGGTCTGCTCAGTTTTCATCAGACGTCAAACAGAGGGAGAGATTTAACATTTGTTTGAGCAAAGCTTGTTAAGTAACATCTACATAGGTGTTTTTACAGGGCTGTATTGATCCTGCATTGATCTATATTATGCTGTCCACATTAGAGGAAGCCACATATTGATCATTTATGACTACATGGTCAATATATGGTTTCCGCTGAAGTACTCGAGTGTGTTATTTACTGGTGTTGAAATGTGAGCTAGATGAAGTAGAAGGGTGTTTTATTCATTGATTTAACGTCTTTCCTTATTTCCTTCCTTTCACTGTCACACATGCATACATTTTCATTGTTTATCTTCACTTTCTTTCAGTATTTGCAGCAGCTGGATGGAGTGGAGTCTGAAGATGTCTGGCTGCACTGTGTGCTGTGTGATTTCTCCACTCAGAACAGCCTTTCTTTAGTGCAGCACTCTCATTCATTGAGCCACCAGAGAGGGGAGGGGCTGCTCAGACTACAACGAATCCAGAAGGGTCTGCAGGATGAGGAGGAGCTTGGTGCCATCTTTACAATCCGAAAAAGCCCTGCTCAAGAAAATGGTATGAGACACACATGCACGATTGCTTTGTAAATCATAGAAAACCGAGTTTAGTTCGAGGCTTTTGCAAAGCACCAAAATCGTTTTTTTCTAACCATTTTAGTTTAAAGTCACATTTCAAGAGAGGAAAGTAAGCAGAATCCAACACACTCATTAACCGAACACCAGCTTTTGATGCTAGATTAACATTAGCGATAAAGTCAGGGAGAATTCCTTAAAACCCAAATCAAAAGACTAACTGTCCCTTGTGTGTTGCGCTCATGATGCTCAAGGCTCTAAACACACAACAGAACAACAGAGGGGGAGGGGCTGACAGACATGCCAAAAAAACAGAAAGAATAGAAAAGAGAAGAGGGCAGATATTTACACTGGGGTAATTGAGAAAACCGGGTGGTGGAGGCAATTAGCATATAGTTCTAAGACAGAATAAGCTCAGCTAATGAGTTGAACAATAGCCTGACCTTGGCACCCAGCCTGTTTGTATGTGTATGTGTACGTATGCATTTGAGAGAGAAAAAGAAAGGAGTGAGTGGTGTGTTTTTTGTACAGAATGGTAGGAATTGATTCTGTTAATTGACTTGCCAATAATCACATTTGTAACATCTTCACGGGCAAGGAAGAAGCTAAACTAGAGGGTTAGCCAGTCAATGCTGCCAATAAAGGCGCAACCCACTAACGAGCCATGAGTTAATTAACATTCTCCAATTAACATTTTAAAGGAAAGGCACAGGAAAACCTAATATAGATTCCTAAAGACTGACAGGTGGGTTGTATTTTTCTTCTGTGTTCTCAATTCTATCTATAATTTTTTTGTAATTGTTAAAATTCCACAAAAGATAGAAATTCTAAAGATCAAAAAAGGAAAGGTTAAAGGAGATATTCACGATGAACAAAACTAGTGACATGCAGGGTACAAGAAAAGGTTAGCTGCTAGTGTGTCTTGTACAATCAATGCTAAAATCAGTGAGTAAGAGTTGAGTAGCTGTTTTAGTGTGTATTTGAACCTGTAAGAACATCGAATCAGTGCTGCTTCCGACCTGCTGGAGCGCCGCAGCTGAATGGCTGGTTATTGATCTCTTTAGGAACACCAGGGCATTGCCTAATTTATAATCAATACTGGATCAATCCTGCTGAGCATTTGTATATTGATCCCCGGGACGAGTAGGAAGTGCTGATGAAGTGTGTGTAGAGTGTGTGCCTGGAGTGTGTTAGCATGTGTGGGTGCATCTGATCACTTCATTACTGGCCGAAATGACCTCACCACGCTGAGCCACGGCCATCTGTTTTGTCCAAGACGTACATGCAAAAAGAAGCACACACAGATGCATCATGACCATTCAGAGTGAATTACCACTCCCCCCCTTTGAGTTTGAAGTGGATTTTGAACGCAGCTTCTAAATTAAAATATTTCTACCTTTGATAATTAAGTTGCGTGATGGTCTAAAACAAAACCTGGTTACATTCTGATTATTTCTGCATTACAAATTCACCAAATTTAGTTGTTCTATTTTTGCATAAAATGTATAAATTGCCGTTTTGTCGCTATTTTTTAACGTGACATGCAACATATCATGAATTTTCACTATTTAATGATTTCCTTAAGTGAGGTTCATTTATTTATCTGAATTCCATCCCTAAGCTTTTTTGTTGTGATTTTCCCCGTGAGAGATGCTCAACAATAGGCTAATATTTTTGGTCAGGTTCAGCGCGGTGTGTGACTTTGAGAGAATGACTGAGCGAGAGGGCTCAATGGGGCGGTCGTAACTAGAGCGGATTTGACAGTTTCAGGTTATGTGTTCTGTGTTTATGGGTGTGTTGGTTTGATAGGAAATCAATAGCGTGTCTGTCAGGATAATTGGTGTTCAGATGGCCTTTCTCGCTCTCTCTCTCACCCTCTGTCATAATCACCTTCTCAAGAACCACCAGAAGATACCTCAGCCTGCCTTTGATTGGTCTGTTATGACAACCCTCATGCATTTTTTTTGTTTCCACTTGCCCCCCTCCCCTAATACCACAACCGCCCCCCTTCCCAAAACCCACCCAAATCAACTCTGTTCTTCTTTTCCCTTCCCCCACATAGCAGAACAATTACTGTGCTAAGAAAGCAGAAAGGCAGAAAGCAAGAGAGAAGAGGATGAGGAGAGGGAGGGAGGGCGTTGAATGGGGTATCTGGTTTAGTGTGTCCCGAGGCTGTGTGTTTTGTACCTACGGAGCTCAGCCGAAGCTTTTAGATGCTGCAAAAGAACAACAGAGCATCATTGCGCTTTTTGAATTTCCAGCTCTGGATTCTTTTTGATTGTAGAGTTTCAGAGCTCATCGGCAGGATTAAAAAAACAACAACAGCAAGCCTAAACTGAAGGCTGTTGTCAAAATACTGCAAGTAAATGTCATCCCACATTTTGGATAATGCAGTCAGTTCAATTCTCAGGGAAAAAAAGCCTTTTTTTGCAAGAAAGCTACAGCTAGATTCAAACTGAGTACAATGCAGAGACCTATTGTATGAAGATAATTTTTAAAGCCTGTCATGGCGGCATTGTTCGCCAATTTGTGCTTTGAAATGGACTCTTTGTGTGTGACCCTCCTGACCTCTGCTGCGTTATCTTCCTCCTGTGACTTTTCAAATCCCCACAGGTCAAATGAAGCACTGCTGACGCCGCTTACTTTAGCTCTTCTTCCTAATTTTCTTTTCTCGTATCTCTCTTTGCATGTTTTACTGTAAAGGGCCAATATTTGTAACTTTTGTGTTAATCTAAAAGGGTGTGTACATCTTTACCGTATTGTCGATCTGTCTTTGTGTTAATACACTTAAGCAGGTTGGTTGGGTCTCTCCGAGCTAGTGGAGACTGACCCCTATAGGTTTGAATGTGATTCTGCAGTTAATCTTGTTTTACAATAGCACATGCATGCGAAAGATTTCATGCAGTGTCTAGTTGCCTAGTAAATCAAATAGAGAATTTGTCAAATGCAATTCGCTCTATGAATCTTTCTCTTTTTATTGCTTTTTTTTAGGAGATAAGAATGGGATGGACTCTTCCATCGAGGTTACGGCTAACCAGGACAACAGAAATAAACATGGAGACAGAACTGAGAAAAAATCAGGTCCTTAACAAAATGTTCCTTGCGAAACAACAATAATAATAATTTTTAAAAAAGACTGGAACTGTGGTTTTGCATGTGGTATTTCATCAATACCTAAATTTTGCATTATATATATTATATTTCTTGTTAAAATCCACTTTACTTTATATTATATTAATCTTATCATACAAATATTATTATTTGTATTTTGCATTGTTTTTTCCTACTGTCAACGATCCCAATTGGGAACCATTGTTACACAATAACTTAGTATTATAAATAATGTGTAATAATGTGCGCCCCTTTTAAATGATCTGTGTGCTGTTGTTACTCACAGAGGGATTTATTCAAATGGAAGCTGAGCAAAATGAGTCATCTTCCAGTCCTAAGCGTCCATCATCTGGATCTGACGAGTCAGTTGAGCCCTCTCCCTGCAAACGGCCACGAATAGAGGAAGAGGTGTGCTGCAACATACTATAACACACACACACAAACATACATATATTATATATTTAAAACCACTGATGCTACATACTATATTAATGTTTATATAAGATAAACAACATTGGCCCATTTTACCACTGCATATCTGATACAATCTCTATACGTTGTGCAGAGAAAAAATCCAAGACTAGTATAACTGGATAGTGCAGAGAGAGTATGTAGTTATTGTAGCTACCTCTAAATATTTTTGTTGGTTTTCTCTCACTCAGATGCGACTGTGTCCATTCTGTCGGTTCCATCATACTGATATTGAGCGTCTAAGGAGTCATGTGATGAACCAGCATGCAGTTCAGCCTGCTGTCCGCTGCCCACTGTGCCAAGACACACTGCACAGTATTGCCCTCTTGCGTACCCACCTCACACATCTGCACAGTGTCACTGCAGACTGCACTCAGAAGCTCATCAACACGGTGAGGAGAAAGAGAAAAAACACATCACAAACACATATCTTTTGCTTATATTTAAAGTCATTTTGTTCAAATTTTAAGCAACCTGGGGTTTCGGAACAAACAGAATGTCCATTCCAGCCACTATCCTCCATGCAAGAAATATTCCCTAATCATCTAATCAGCTAAAACTAAATAACTGAAGATAAAAAGAATCGATTTAAATTAATATATTTTGAATCGCATTGTTTTCTTATTGAAATTTATATCAAAACAAAACAATATTTGTACATGTTCAGTTTTATTAAGGATTTATATGTTTACAAGTCAGCCAAATAATGAGCTACTTGGCTAGAATTTTTATTACATATTGCATAGTGCTTGTTGAATTATGCACATTTATATAGGCCACATCTTATTTGCTATTATGTTATTTTGTCTGTCAGCCATGCCGCTATCTAGATTAAAAAAACTCTCAGTCTAACGCTGTTCCTATGTATGGTTTAAAAATTGTGTTTATGCAAGAAAATGTTGAGCACTGTGTGTAGAGGGGTGTTCAGACCCTGAGTGACTCTAGCACGAGCGAGCGGAGACAAGTAACGACATTGAGTGGGGGAAGGGAGAGGTAGCTGCCTCAAATCCAATGAATATTAAAATTAGCTTTTTTATCTTCAGAATATAAATTGATACTAATGCACCCAGAGCTTGTTTGAACCCCAAGCAGACATGCCTCACTGTTTCTGAAAGGTTGGACATTTTTTGCCAATTCAGTCTGCTTGCGCTGAGTCCTTTTTCTTGCGTAAAAGGCTTTTCTGTCTCGCTTTCCATTCATGTGCTCTCCCCTCTACTATCTTTCTTGGTCTTCCTTGCACTCTCTTCTGCCACCTCTCATGATTTCTCTATTCGGCACTTTGCTTTCCTCTCCCCCTTTCCCCAGCTGAACTGAAATACAGTAATGAAAATAATTGTGCTTCATTAGTTCTGAGCCAGGGCTAGGTGATTTTCGTTATGAACCGTGCTTGGTAATTATGTTCTAAATTAAATGTGACCTTGAAGAGGACTTGTGTGCTTTCCTCGTGTCCTTTTAATACAGCACTTTCCTGAAATGGTGTGCTTTGTAATGGAAATAGCAGCCATTTTGTCTGGTTGCTCTCCCTCCCTCTCCCCCCTTAAAGTTGCATTGATTTACACATTTTAAAGTTGAGTGGGTACAGAAGGAGACAAGGAGATAAATAAAGTAGGGTTTTTTTTACATCCAAAGTTAGCTAATTGTGTTGTCACAGACCAAAGAGGGCTTCCATTCATACTTAACCTTTGAACTCCTTTAAGTGTTAGTTCATGACGGCGATTCCATTTTGCCATCTGAAGTTAAGGGTCTATTCTCTAGCACCATGCATCGTTAATGCATACATGTAGCAGGATAATGAACCAATAATTTTCAGAGATAACAATCAAATGACTTAATAATGAGATTTTGTGGATTAATTAATCCACAAAATGGATTTATCAAACCTATTATGATTTCTTTTTCCCCCTTGTGATCAGGTGATTGCTTCAGACGTGCTGCCAGAAAAGATGTTTCTACCAGTGTATGGCTCGGATACACAGCCGATAAATTCTAATGAAACAAAGAGACTGGATGGTTAGTATAAGCATCTACTACTAATAGTTTATTTATTATTATAGGTTAAGCATAGATTGTCATTTTAAATAAGTTAATATCCAACTCAATAATTAGTCCGAAGGTCATTTATCAATATTTGTGCTTGGTTTAATTACCAAATGAAATTAAAGATTTTCTTAAAATGAATTTTGTCTAATGAAAAATTCACATCTACCCTTTTTTTTGTCTTTAGACATTTTAACCGATGCTGAACCTGAGAGAGGTACAACACCTCACTTGGAGACAGCAAAAATCTATAAACAACCTTCAGAAGATGCAGAATCCACAAAGGAGAACAATGCTGCTTTTCCATGTTGGCAGAAAGGCTGTAACAAAGTCTTTACATCATCAAGTGCACTCCAGACACACTTCAACCAGGTCCATAGCCAGAAATCTCAAACAGCTATATCTGATCGCCACATTTACAAGTACCGGTGCAATCAATGCAGCCTAGCATTCAAAACCCCTGAAAAGCTGCAGCAGCATTCTCAGTACCATGCTATCAGAGCTGCAACCATGTGCTGCCTCTGTCAACGCAGTTTCCGTACAATGCAGGCCCTTCGGAAACACCTTGAGACAAGCCACCTGGAGCTAAGTGAAACCCAGATACAGCAGCTTTATGGTGGTTTAATGATGAATGGTGATACTCTTATCCCCGGAGACCAAACTTTTGGTGAAGAGGAGGGATCGCCCGAAGAGGATGAAGAATGTGATTTGGAGGAAAAACTAAGTCCTACAGACAATGATTTAAGTTTGGTTAAAGATAATGTTGAATCTGACACTAAACAGCCTGTTTTTCCAATTAGAAAAGGTCCAAATATCACAATGGAGAAATTTCTGGATCCATCAAGGCCTTTCAAATGTACGGTGTGCAAAGAATCTTTCACCCAGAAGAATATACTCTTGGTTCACTACAACTCTGTATCACATTTACACAAACTTAAACGATCTCTGCAGGACACGTCAGGTGGCTTGCAAGAGCCTGTCAACAATGCAGACCACAAACCATTCAAATGTAGTACTTGCAATGTAGCATATAGTCAGAGTTCAACCTTGGAGATTCATATGCGCTCTGTCTTGCACCAGACCAAAGCTCGTGCATCCAAGCTTGATTCATCCACTTCTAGTACTGAATCTCCCTCAGGCAAGGCATTGTCTAGCACTTCTGCAACCATGAAGCCTGCTACTTCCTTAAACAATGCTGGTCTAAGCCACCAACAAAACCCTGAACATAATAGCACACCTGCAAACCCAGACACCAGTCGTCCTTCGACATCTGACATGAGGAATAAGTTGGTAAACATGATTGATTCAGCTACCAAGCAACAACAGATGTCATTACAACAACAACCATTGCAACAACAACAGCAGCAGTTAGCACAGGCTCAAGCACATCTCCAGCAAGAGCTCCAAAAGAAGGCTGCTCTTCTTCAGTCCCATTTATTCAATCCTGCACTTTTACACCCCTTTCCTATGGCTACAGAGGCTCTTCTTCCAGTGCAGCAGCAACAGCAATTGCTTCTTCCTTTTCTTATTCCAGGAGGAGAATTCCGCATGAATCCAGAAGTAAACTTTAAAGGCTCTGGGCTAACCATAAGCACATTAAAACCTACTGTAAATGAGGATACTGCTGAGTCTTCCAAGAAAGATGTGCCAAAACATTGTTCTAAACAGAAACTAAATGAAGATCTTGCAATTAATTCTGTAATGGATAAACAGAATCTGACCAATGATCCACCATGTGAAAAAGACACAGATGGACAAAACAGTAATGAAGAATCAAAGGAAAGTGATAATGAAGGTACCAGTGAAAAAATACATGCTCTTAAATCTCAAGAAAACAAAGAGATGTCAACCAGTGGGGACAGTTTTGATGAGTTTCTTCCACCAAGAATAGCCCATGATGCACCCGGAAATGCTTCGAAGGCCTTGCTTGAAAACATTGGTTTTGAGTTGGTCATGCAATACAATGAAAACAAGGAGAGATATCAGAAAAACCTTACTGAACCAATACCAAATGGTGAAGATGTCTCTGATATTAAAGAGGTGGGTAATTTGGATGATTTGGAGAAGCTAGAGTGCGAGTCTTGTGGCAAGCTTTTTTCAAATGTACTGATACTAAAGAGCCATAAAGAGCAGATTCATCATTCCATATTCCCTATCAAGTCATTGGAGAAATTTGCCAAAGACTACAGGGAGCAATACGACAAAGTCTTCCCATTGGGACCTACAACTCCAGGGGCTTCTCCTCTCTCATCGCCTTCTCCTTCCCCTCCTGCAATTCCTAATTCTTCACTGCAGCAGCCACAACAACAACAGCCAGTGCAACCAATTACTCCTGCCTCTACATTAGCTACCCCTGCTACTGTCTCCATCCCTCAAGTTAAAGCTCCATTAGCTCAAATTCCCTTACCCATGGAACTGCCACTCTTCCCGCCACTCCTAATGCCTCCCATACCTTTGCAAGCTTTAACACCTCAGGTCCATCTGTCCTCAGTGGAGGCTGGACTGACTCCTGATTTAACGCAGCTTTATCAACAGCAGTTGACTCCAGCCATGTTACAGCAACAAAGTAAACGACCTCGAACAAGAATCACAGATGACCAACTTAGAATCCTGCGTCAGTATTTTGATATTAACAATTCTCCAAATGAGGACCAAATCCATGAGATGGCCAACAAATCTGGTTTGCCACATAAGGTTATTAAGCACTGGTTTCGGAACACACTATTCAAAGAACGCCAACGCAACAAGGATTCTCCCTATAACTTTAGTAACCCTCCCATCACAACACTGGAAGATGTAAAGGTGGATTCTAGACCACCCTCTCCTGAACCAACTAGACAGGAGATTTATGGGAGTAGGAGGTCCTCAAGAACCAGGTTTACTGACTTCCAGCTAAGAGTACTGCAGGACTTTTTTGATGCCAATGCATACCCCAAAGATGATGAGTTTGAGCAACTGTCAGACCTCCTTAATCTTTCTACCCGTGTAATTGTGGTATGGTTTCAAAATGCCAGACAAAAAGCTCGGAAAAATTATGAGAACCAAGGAGAGGGAGGGAGGGATAGTGAACGTCAAGACCTATCTAATGACCGCTATTTTCGTACTTCCAACAACAGTTTCCAGTGTAAGAAATGCAACATAGTCTTTCAACGCATTTTTGATCTTATTAATCACCAGAAAAAGCAGTGTTACAAGGATGAGGAGGAGGAAATGCAGAATGATCTGAATGAAACTTCAATGGATTTTAAGACTGAGTGTCATAGTCCCATATCTGGACCCTCTTGCTTTACGCAAGCATCTTCTTGCTCAAGCCCCTCCAGTTCCTCTGTATCTAGTACTAATGTAAAGTCCACTGAATCGGAGCATGTGCACACAACAAGTCTTACAGGAGAGCTTAAACAAACAAATGAAGCATCCTCTGATCTGAAACAGGCTGTTAGTATCAACTCTGAGTTTAAGGAATTAAAGAAAAGAATACAGGAGCCAAAGCCTCTCTGTGAGGAGAACCAAAATGTAAGCACAGAGATTCCCTCACAACCACCTACTAAACAACAAATGTCCTGTACATCTGAAACAAACCCAGCTCCATCACAGAGCTCACAAATTATGTTTAGTCCTTTAGAGGTTCCTTCAACTGAACAGCAACAGAAACCAGCCCAGGATATGAGTCCTTACCACTGCATCCAGTGTAAATTGAGCTTTCCCTCATTTGAACATTGGCAAGAGCACCAGCAAATGCACTTTCTCACCCAAAGTTACTTTCCCACACCACCATTCCTAGATCGTCCTGTAGACATGTCTCTGATGCTGTTTGATCCTGCCAATCCTTTACTTGCAAGGCATCTGCTTTCGGGAGCAATTTCCCAAATAGTGGCAAATCCACCTGCAGTGACCACCATTCCTGATTCAACCATAAACTCTCTGAAAAGGAAACTTGAAGAGAAAGCAGGATCCAGTTCTATGGAAAATGATTGGGAAAACAATGGGGAAGAACCCCAGCGAGACAAACGTATGAGAACCACTATAACACCAGAGCAGCTGGAGGTTTTATACCAGAAATATCTTTTGGACTCCAATCCAACACGCAAAATGCTTGATCATATCTCCAGTGAGGTTGGTCTCAAGAAAAGAGTGGTTCAAGTCTGGTTCCAGAACACCCGAGCTCGTGAGAGGAAAGGCCAGTTTCGGGCACAGGGACCATCACAAATCCATCGCCGCTGCCCATTCTGTCGGGCTCTCTTTAAAGCACAGACTGCCCTTGCTGCCCATATACGTTCACGTCACTGGCATGAAACAAAGAATGCAGGCTATAGTATGGCAATACATAATATAACTCAAGATCAGGAAGGTTCTCAAATCAAATCTGATCTCTTTGGTTTTGCAAGTTATTCTCAGTTTATTAATTCTGCTGATGATGTTGACTCTCCAGCATCCAAAAGCATTGACCTGTCTTCACATCAGCAACGTCTGAGTCCAAAACCTATTAAAGGTGAGGGAATGGAAGATTTTGAGATGCCTTCTGTGTTAGTTTATCAGAATCTTGAAGAAAGCAACTGTGACGCAAACACAAACATTGTCCATGACCATACAACTGATGAAGGAAATGACTCCCTAGAGGCTAAACATGGAAGTAGTGACCACATGTCTCCTAGCACTGAAAAAGAGGCCTCTTCTGAAAGTGATGAAAAAATGTCTTCTGGATTGGTTAGTCCTGCTATGAGCTTTAATGCTAAAGATTTTGATAATGATTTATTCTTAGATTACAGTGAAAATTCCAGCCTGGCTGATCCAGCTTCACCATGCCCTGGTAGCTCTAATAGTCAGAGCTTTGATAATGAAAGACACGGTCAAAAACGCCACCGTACTCAAATGACCAACCTACAGGTAAAAGTGCTTAAAGCGTGTTTTAGTGACTACAAAACCCCAACAATGCTTGAATGTGAAGCCTTGGGTAATGACATTGGTCTTGGCAAGAGGGTTGTTCAGGTGTGGTTTCAGAACGCTCGAGCCAAGGAGAAAAAGGCCAAGCTTAGCCTTGCAAAGCAGTTTGGCACTGAGAGTACTTCTATTGATAGACCTAAGACAGAGTGCACCCTTTGCTCTGTTAAATACAGCAGCTGCTTATCTATTCGTGACCATGTCTTCTCCCGGCAACATCTTGCTAAAGTTAAGGAGGCCCTGGGTGGCCAGATGGAGAGGGAAAAGGAATATTTGAGTTCAGTATCTACTCGTCAGCTGATGGTGCAGCAAGAAGTGGATCATATAAAGAAGACAAGTGATGTTCTAGGAATTGTCCAACCACAAGCTATGCTGAGCTCAGTGGGCTTTAACCAAACTTCTCTTCACTGTCTGAGCCAGTCTTCAATGTACTCGGGTCTGCAGATGCAGACGACTGCAAGTCTACCAGGCAGTAGCAGCACAATATCTGAGGATTTTTCTTCTATTAAAACAGGTATGTGGCTAACTTACACTTTTTAAATGAATTTAGTAATTTTAAAAACATCTAATTTCTTGTAATTTATTCTTCTTTTATGCATTTATTTTTATTTAAGGTACCAGTGATCCTCCTGTAAATGAGCTGACCTGCAAGCCAACCACGACGTCCGCTTCTACCATATCAGCTATGGATGACAAAGATGTAGTTAGCACAACCAACTCTGTCTTGACCCCAAAGACCACGGAACAAGAACTCCAGTTTCCCAAAGAAAATGACACTGAGAGTAACAGGATTCCCACAAACAAGCTTGACAGTACTTCACTGGGAAATCGTACTCGTGCAAATTCTTCATGCAAAAGTAAAGAGAAGTCAGACACTTCCAGACCAACAGTATCTACTAGTAATGGAAGAGAGTATGCCATGGACCCAAGTCAGCTTCAAGCTCTTCATGCAGCTATGAAAACTGACCAAGCTGCTCTTCTCCCTAATCACCTCCTCCCCTGCCTGATGCCCGGTTTTAGTCCACTTTTTTCTCCCCATATTCCCACACCAATGCCTGGAGGCCTCCTGCAGCCCATGTTTGGCATGGATAGCATGTTCCCATATGGTCCAGTTTTGCCACAAGCTCTAATGGGGCTGTCCCCGGGCTCTATTCTCCAGCAATATCAACAAAATCTGCAGGGTGCACTGATGCAACAAAGACTCCAGCTGCAACAGAAACAGTTAGTGCAGCTACCAGAGATACCAAAACCTAGCCCAGTCTCTGCTCGCCTCAAAGCAGAGAATACCGTTTCATCCAAACATGACAAGAAGCAAGCCACACCAACTAGCACAGATTCCCCCACCATAAACTCTGTCAGTGCTAAGCAGCCAGAAGAGGATAATAACTTTCTTCTAAGCCACTTTATTGTCTCCAAAACAGAGAGTAGAGCAGAAGGTAAGAATGGTCACCTTTATGACTGTCTTGCCTGTGAGGTGTCTCTTACTGGGAATGCAGAGCTCATCAAACATCTGGAGTACCCTCAGCATAGACAAAGAGTGGCAGAGAAACTGAATGCCAAAGAGCATGCTTCTCCTCGATTACCTCACATCAGTCCCTCATCTACCTCTCAGTCAAACCCATCCAGTGAACAGAGATCTTCTACAACTGCCCAATCTTCTTTAGGGACTCCTTCAGAAACCGCCATCCCTAACCCAACCAACTCTGACCAGCCCGATAGACGTCTCCAAAGCTTGCCCCTGACTTCAGCTTTACCTGAGGCTTCCCAAAGCTCACCGACTTCTCCCTCGCATCATGTTCTTTCACCTTCCAATGTTACCTCAAGCCTGACAAGCCCTGCAAAGGCGTGTCACGTAAAACCAATAGACTCTGTGGATGGGCGTTGTGGCAGCAACGAGTCAGAGGAGGGACAAGACTTGAGTTAATATATTGGAGCAAAAGGTTTGATGCTTTCCATAACCATTGTTTTTATGGCTTGGAAAGCCTCAGAAAAGACTCCGTGGAAAAAAAGGAGGAAAGTTGAACAAAACGTCTCCACTGTAGATTACACTTGGGGAAAGCTATGACCCAGAGCTAGTTTGGCAGACTGTTTTAAAAGGACTGAATCCTGTAGGATCCAACTTGCATTAACAGTGCTTGTAACCAAAAACAAGTGTCAGTAGAATGTTTTTTCCATTTCAATATGCTGGTTTTTAACTAAAACTTGAGTATATGTAAACTGTTTGGAAACTAAAGGGTGCACAGCTAAAGACTGGTGAAGAACCTAAGATGGTTTCATGATTACCTAACTAACCAAAAGTCTGTTTATAACATGTATGTTTTAACAGACACTCATAAAACATCCATACTATTTTTTGCCCTGTCAAGTGTTAAGATATTATATTATTGGCTTAATGAAGTGATGTAATGTATTTTGATGTTGTCTTCTCTCAGGTCAACAGCTCTCAATTTTGTTCTGTTACAAGACATACCAATAGAAAATATATGAATCCCAAAAGAAATGTGTATTGAATGAAAAAGTCCAATTCTGATTTGTCCTGAAATTGCAGCTAAGCTAGTAGATGTTTTTTCTTCATTGGACATGTACTTGTCCAAACACAAAGCGTTGTGCAGACTGTTGTAAATTGTCAAATAATGATTTAGCTTTTTTTTTTCTTTTCTTTTTGTTTTTTTTTTTTCGAAAAATGACAAAAAAACATTCTGTGTTAATGATAGATACATGTATGAACATTTTGGTGTTGGTAGATTGTTGAATTCAAATGACTTAATTGTATGGTAGGTTTAAAACAAATTACTTGTATATTTAACTTTTGTATTGTCCCAGTCAAAGACACTTGAGGCTGTTTAGCCATGCTCATGTTAAAACATAGCATTTACCCTCTAATGCTGTTGAAAATTGTCACTGTACAACCAACTTCCTCTCCTGCACTGAGCCAAGTTGAAAGACCCTATCTGTGTATGAATTAGATCGATGCACATCTTTAAGATATTTTCTATTTTTGTTGTCTTCTAAACAGAACATTTCGATTGTGCACTTATTTTCTTTTTTGCCTTCAGTACTGAAATTTCACTTTTAAGAAAGTAGTTTTTTCATTTCTTCTTCACTACATGGTTATTTTATTTCTTAACCTTTCTGCACTTGACGAGACTAACAATAATTACAGTGATGATATTATGAAACAATAATAACTTACAGTATTGCTTTAATGGAAAATCCAAAGATAAAGTAGTCTTACCATTGGTGCATACAAAGGATGGAAAAAAAACTTTATACTTTAGAAAATATTACTGTTTTTAAGGAATGAAAATCTTTTTAGATGATGGAGCCAGCTACGAGAAAACTGTTTTAGCTAACTTATTAGAACATTTCTGACCTCATATATAAAAACAACCAGAGAACCAAAAACAAGTACAAAACAAAAAAAAGCTTACTCTGAAGATATGGGACAGCACTCTTGTGCAGCCATTGTAGTTTGTATTATAGAGGTGGAGATTACACAGTTTGCTTCTCTGTGTCTGGCCTTTCCTTTTTGTCTGGTTAACTCTTTTGATTTCGTTGCCTATTGTTTGTTCTACTAAATGTACTGGGTCTAATTGTTGAGGAAATAGAGTGTGCTGCTAATGTAGGTTTGTACTAAGATGCATGCTTGATTTTGCTTTTCGCTGAAGCTTTAATGACGACCGTCAGTAGCCACAAACCCTGTCCCCATTCCACTGCAGTTGTGTCCACACATGACTGTGAAGACTGTGACTCTCCATGAACTACATTATGTTCTCCTCTTAGCCAACCAATGTTGAAAACCAATGATGTTATATTTATACAAAGTTTGCATTCCAAATATCACATTTGACATTTCAATTGATTTTATTGTTTATTTGTTTCGTCTCCATCGTATTCTACTTCTAAGGGGACTGTAACGTATGCTCTCACTCCTGAGTCTGGACCTGCTGTGAGAGACTGTTTACTCTGCGTGTTCCTGGAAATGTTATTACTGTAGCGATCGCCAAATAATGTATGTTCATGATGCACTTGTGTTTATTCATATGTGACTCACTGGGCTAATGTCTCCTGTCCTCTTATATACAAGCATTCAAAGTGAATAAAATCTGTTTCCTTTTAATAATTTGACATGTCTTTATGGTCCTTGGCGCACCCAGGGAATCTGTCTTTTTTAAAAGACTTTTTGACTCCCCTGTCTGACAGATTGAAGGTTGCAAGTAACACATTTTCACCGAAAATGCACACCAAATTTGTAGTGATCGAAGTTCTGTGATTTGATCATGTGCGTTTCTGCTATGTCCTTAATCTGATTGCATGCACCCTACTCTGCTGAGGCAGTGTAAAGGAGACGGGCAATCAGCCAAAGCACTAGAAATCAATGGAGGTTAAACGAGACAAAATCAATGCAGCTAAAGTTCAAACTGGGATTCAAGTTCATGTGTATTAGCAAGAGACTGCGTAGATAACAGTGTTGACTTGTGCTCAATATATGTAAGGCACAGGGGTAGTCGGAGTATGTGAGCATTATAGCTCATCAACTTTTCCTATAAAAGAGAAGTTAATATAAGTTGAAGTATCTAATGTTCTCTGTATGTAATGTTAATCAGCATTTTTTTGAGCAGTCAATGTTTCAGTTCTCAAATTGAAGATGTTCACGTTGGGGTCAACTGGTCATTATTGCCAAAAAAACAACTGGGTGAACATGACTGAATTGTCAATTATAATATTCCCATTAGAAATTTGTCTCCTCAGTCGTCACTGGCCAAGCAGGATCAAGTATTAGGCGATGTTCAGGATGGGTAAGTAAAACAACAATTTTACATGTTCTTATAGTCAGTAAACCCTATTATGTTTTATATTATAGTACGTCATGTTAATAATCAACTAACGTTCTGCTTATTAAAGTAAAACTTTAAAATCTCTGCATCTCGGTGACAAATCTAGAACGTTCCCATTCGCAATACAGAGTTCGTTGATTATAACTAGTTCTAGTTTGTCGCATTATGTCGTTCTTAGGAGCCGAGAGCGTATGTGATTGCGTGTCGTGCTGGGAGATGAGGACTAAATTACATCACGTCTCTGAATGATTTCTGCACATCTCATTAAGAGAGATACGGGAGGGTGATGGGCAGCACTAAACCGTATATCTAAAGAACCGCGAGAGCTTTTGATTGGATTTTCGAGGGTTCATTTTAGACAGTTATTATTATGGCAGCTATTCCAGGGCCTCCACATATATTTTAATTAGGCTTTGCTGCATATTTAAAGCGGGAAAGGGGAACTCGAGTGACGTGCTTTCCAGAGGTATTCCAAACCTCTCACCCAAAGAGCTTCACACATCCGTGCTCATATAGCACTTGTTCGTACTGCGCATCATAATCCTGTCTGAGCTGAGGTAAATCACGGCGTAAACGAATCAATACGCACTAATTGTTTTTTATTGTACAATTAGTCCTCGGCTTTGCGAAAAACAGAAACCATTTCCCACTAATGACTCATGCATCTGCGTATCCCTTCATCAGGGTGGCGCGCTGCGGATGATTCTATAGAATGACGCCGGTTCGAGTGGGGGCTGCACGTCATTGGCTGCCGACGAAGGTTAATTGACTTTGCGTTTAACATGCTAAATTATTCCAGTTTGCCTGCATGGCATTAGGGGCTGCAAGACTCCCTCCTCCTCAGCCGAGGTCAGCCCGGACCAGTCATTAATTAAACTTGTGACATTTAGCCAGATGAGTTTCCTCTGAGTGAGGATGATATTATTAATATTAACGGCCCTGTGTGAATAGAAGCTGTAACCGACCGTGTTTTTTATGGCATCAGAGAGATTGAATCTTTCGCGAGCAGCAGATTTTAAAATGAAAAGCAGGATGGGATATGGAGATCTTGCCTCGTGCGTTGTTGGCGTCAAGGCTAAATGTGATGCGTCAGGCGTTTTGTGCGTGAAAGCGTGTTCTTTGGAAGATGACTTGAAGATGTTTTCTCTTTTCTTTAAGGCACTTCGAGAAAAACTACTGGCTTGTTTAAACAGCATAGCGCAGCAGACCATGTGTTTGCCTCCTAGAATCATTTCAGTAATTGCCTAGACCTAATAAATTGAAGATGCAATAGCGTCATTGGTTTTGCATGTCGACATATTAACATGGAGATCATTTGTAAAAAATTGCATTAAATGCCAAGCCCACCCGTGTTTCGAAACAAAGTGGATTGTGGCACCTTCAGAGAGACCCTTCCCCCACCTCATTGGTTTTAATAACGGGCAGCACAGGCAGGGCCGTTATGAGCATTTCAGCTCCTCTTGTGTTCTGATAGATGGGCTCTGCTGATACATGATCTATGATGTATGCGGAGAAAGGCCAGCTCATCTTTATTCATGAACTCGGAGCTGTGATTTCCTCTTAAAGAGACAGCGCCTCACATAAGCTGCACCTTTCTCTGGTTGCTGCTGTAACTTGTTCCTGATGTTGTCTGTTTTTAAAATATCACCAAGCCCCTGGAAGAGCAAAGACGACAATGAATTTTCATTTAAATGATTCTTGTTAAATAGATATTGTTTGCTTCAGATTTCATGAATGTTTTTCACAGAAGATTAGCCTGTAGCGGCATTATCATTATTTTTCAGTTGAGTCATTAAGAGATTCACAGACTGTGTGTCATGTTGTCCCTCTCCATTGAAGCAGGTCGAGGCAGCTATAATGATCTCCCCGAATCAGAGAAAGTACCGGCTAGTGCTCGCTTTCAACTCATTAAAACCACTACAGTGTTCCTTAAAACAATTCGCTCCCTTAGCATGGGAGCGTCGAGAGACTGGAGCAGCAAATTCTGCCGTGGATGCATGCCATCTTCTATCTGTATTTCATTTAAGAACCCCATTAGATGCAAAACCGCAGGACGTCACCTGTTATCTTTCTATTTCTGGAAATAGGCTATATTGTTTCTGTTTTCTCTCGCGCGCCATTAAAGTATGCTTCCCGCAGTAGACATTTAGAGGGGAACCTGCTAGCTATCTGTCTCTGAAATGACTTTTTAATGGCCGACTTGATTTGCTCATCTATCACAGGTCTGTGGCGCTCTTGATTCTCCGATAAACTCAAATAGATTCGGTTACTAATGTTCACACAGCCGCCATCGCACTGTTCCATATGCAGTTCTTTACTCAGCGTGGCAGAGAAATTCATCTGAGTGGGTTTTTCTCTTACTGAATCGTTTGCTCACAAAGTCAGGTTGCAAAGTAACAATAAATAGCTGTGAAACCAGGGCAAGCTCATAAGGGAGATGTTGCTCTAGCAGAATTATCCCAAAAAATGTGACATTGTTTGGTGACATTCTGTCAAAGCCGCAGCAATATTTGAATACTGTCAAATCTGTGAATGATTCAAAACAAAAAAAAACATATATTTTATATTTGTATTGTTTATATGTATACGCATATTGTAGAGGTATTTTTAACCTCTTTATTGTAAAAATATGAAAAATAGTGCATGGTATGTTTGTCATTTTCCAAGTGTATACTGAGAATCCCTGTTCACTGTCATTGTAGGGAAAAGAGCAGCTCATATATTCCGGGGGGAAAAATAGAAAATAATATGTGTTTCATATGACATGAGAGTGAGTGAGTAAATAAAAGAATTTCTTTATTGCTATACATTTAACCTTGGGTAAACTAAAATGCTGTTTTATTTAGAGACTATGTTATTCTTTTGAGATTATATTAAGTAAGATTTACTTTGAAATAAATAGTAATTTGTTTAGAATGGTATTAAATTATTTGATTTAAAAAATAGTAATAGTACAGACATTTACAGTATTGCGATTAATCATAGAACACTATTTTTTAACACAATAATAAAAAAAAATCATCATATCTGAATGGTTTCTGAAGGATCACAAAGTAATTGCTCAGGAAGCTTTGTGATTACAGGAATTAATTGCATTATAAAATGTCTTACAGTAAAAAACTGTAATTGTAAACTGTAACAATAATTCACAATATTGCTTTTTTATTTTTGACAAAATTAGGCCTAAATGGTAAGCAAGGGACATTTAAAAATATATACAACCCTAAACTTTTCATCAGTAGTGTAGGTTAACATTGCTTTTTTTGTCAAATCAGTGCTCAAAATATATGATTGTAGGTTGTATATAGAATATACAATTCAGCATTGTGTCTAGAAATTGGAATTGCAGCATAACCTAATTGCAACCGTAATCCAGGATTGTAAAAATGCCATAAAACAATTTGACAGATTGCGAATATGTTATACGATCAAGTGCAGAATGCCACATTCAAACATTTGCTGACTAAGACACCTTTCCCCCCTCTATGTTGTGGTTTGAGTTGTCAGTTTGACACGGTAGCTGTATAATATTTTGGGTGAGCATCTGTTTCTACAGGGCAGGAACTGAGCCATCATGTTAGTAGAATGGGGGCGTAGGGGGGGCTTTTTAAGAATCAAGCCTGTGAAATGAGATGCTAATCAGAGGCAGCAGGAGCATGAACGGGCTACGCGTGGCTGCCGTGAATATCTTGCACTGATATGATAAATTATGCTAAATCTTTGACCCTTTGACCTTGGGGAGTCTGGCGTATGAAGGTTGGTTATATGGTTTTGAGACCCTGCACCCTGTGTAGGGTGAGTGGTTTCGGATTGGTAGCTCTGTGGTTAGTTTCGGGTTTGAAAAGTGGCACAGGTGGGCATGCTGCAGGAAAAGGTGGGTAGGATGAAAAGATGTACAGCAACAGTGAGGAGGGGTCTATCCAAGCGAAGTCATTAGCATAAGAAAAGTATGCAGTGTAGTGGTTGCGCTGAGCTGTCCTCACTTGATAACGGCATGAAGCGTGCCAGACAAACACACACTTAATCGTACATGACATCTCACCAGGTGGTGGCCAACACCACATGTCTTCCCCTCGTTCTATTTTTACCCCCTTTCTTTTGGTTTCTTAAAAGAGAATAAATCCTTGAAGCACCGTTTGTCCCTCAGCAATGCTTTGTGACTCGGTCCATACAAAAGCTTCGGATTAGGGCTTATGCTGGCTTCTGGTTTCTGTCTTATTGTTTACCACATCACCGGCTAGCCTGTGCCATTCGCCACAGCAGAGCTAATATGAAAATATTTTAAAACAATTTTATATTAGAACCCCCTGCATACACACTCTGTCACTTCTTCATTATATATGATGGATAGCCCAATTTAAAAAGCTGCTGAGGGAGTCTAATTTAGGCATGAGATTTTTAACGAGATTAAACATTTCACATTCATAGCGAGTAATCGATGCAGACATTTCTATCATACGTAGACCTTGCTGCTCCAGTGTTTACATACAGATTTAAATATATCCGTCACAGAGTAATTACATTAAAGTCATATTGGAGAATGGCCATTCTTGGGTCCGAAGGTCGGATACTGTTTTTCCACTTTGTTTACAAAATATTTAGACATTGTGATGAACGTAGTAGGTAAGTAATATTTAAAGTGCAATTATTAATTTCCTTTCACTTTCTCTTTTCCATCCAGTCTTGTTCTTTTCTTCCCGTTTCTGTCCTCCTACTGTGTTTATCATTATATTTCTGTAATGGAAAATTTCTAATTTTCCTAATCTCTCCCCAACGCCGCGTGCAGTCTTCTCTTTTCTTTTATGGAAAATATTGCAGTGGTCCTCTGGTGGCCTATTGGCTGGGGCATGATTTATTTGAGTTATGTGTGGATGTCCAGTGTAGAATAGCCCATTGTGCGAAACACAAAGAGGAAGGCCAGTCTCTGCAGCCAGGCAGATGGCACATCCTGGAATCAGAGACAATAGTCTTCACCCTGAGTTCTATTAAAGAACGCAAAGAGCTGCATACTAATCATGCATACATTAAACTGGTGGCCGGTGCTGGACTTTACATCCTCTGAAACATATGGATTGTTGTATGCCCCAACATCTTAAAATTTCAGTTGCTTTTCTGAATTTAATGTCACCGAGCATTGGCATGGAATATCTTTATGTTATATCTTTATCTTCATTATGTGATTAAAACGATGTGATGTATACATCATAAATGATTCACTGTTTATGAAAGAAAAGAAATACAATACACTTTTTAAATATGCATGGGCAATATTGGTATTAATAGAAATGGAACGTATCATCAAAATGAGACCAAAAACAGCTTTTTAATCTGCACAGTGTATCGTGTTTAAAAAAAAAAAAATTGATATTTTGATAATTTAACATTAAATCAAGTAACTGCTTTAGAAATAGTCTGCTTATTGAAGCTAGACCCTCATTTCTCGCTTGTGGCTTCCTCTGCCCCTCTCCCCTCTCTCTCTGCAGGTGCACGAGCAATTTAATGAGATGCAAATGAGATATGCATACAGCCAATCTCATGTGCCATGATTAAGCGCAGGATATTAACCATTCTCTCTCTCACTCTCGCTCCCGCTCGCTCTCTTTTCATCTAGTAAATCCCATCTTCGTCTATGTCACTCAGTTGCAGGATTGCTGCAGCAGAAATATCTACAAGAAAAAACAACAGTTGAAAATTCAACGCGTTTGTCCTGTGTCTTGCTACGTGGTGCATAGAGGAGAAAAGATCCTTTCAGATTTCTGTGCAATTTCTTGCCCCTTGGTGTTGCTGAGGGAGCGTATCCGCCATTTTCTGCACCCCCCCTCCAATGTAGCCTTATTCCCTCTTCCTTTGACGCGCCCCTTTTGTGTTAGTGTATAAGTGTGTGCGTATGTGTTTGTGTGTGTGTGCAGGTTTTTTTTTGGCATAATCCATTTACATAATAAAGATGAGGTAAAATTAAGATCCCCACAGGAGTAAAGAAGAGAATCCCAGCGATACAAACCTCATTAATACAGCGCCATTAGCATATCCGTACATAATTGTCCGCAATCGGTACAAAGAAAGATGTAAAAGCAAAAAAAAACCAACAGGAACCGCAAATTAAACAGCCCATTTCGCAAGGTTATTAACGTCTAATTTGAACTTGTTTATCGAAGGTTACGCTGAAAACAATGCCCGTTTCGGAACCAATCCTGTATCGCAGTTAACGAGTACGATGCCAACGAAGGATTCAAAGCAAAGGTGTGTAAATCCCTTCCTTCGGAAAGCATGAGAAGGAAGAGGAGGAGAGAAAATCTGCATTATTTATACTCCTCTACAATGTCAAACGCATCCAGTGAGGGACTGAATTCTCTCACTCACTCTCTGAGCAGCATCCTCTTCTCTCTTACTCAACAGGAAGTTTCAAACTAATATTCAAGCTCAAGGATTACTCATTAGTGTGTAGATGATGGTTTAGGGTCTTCTCCTTGCTTTTGGAAAGCTGTAGTAGGTCCATAAACCTGCAAAAGTATTGTATCCTCCTGGTAAAGTTCACCATGCTAACACCCGCCAACATGTATCCCTGTGGTGCCCTACAAAAAGCAGTTCAGTAGTGCAAACCTATTTTTTTGTAGTGAAAAGCCATATTCCATAATGACTTAGTGTTTTAATCGAATTGTTGAGTCACTGTATGGTAAGTCACGGCCTGCGGTTTCTTTAGCTCCTCCCTGTTTGCTCGGATCCACAGTTGTTTCCTCAATTCTTCATCTTCTGTCTTGTCCGACCAACAGCCGACTTTTTCTTGACTCTTCCTTTTCTCCCCATTTATCCTTTTTACAACCCCTGTTAAATGTAAACTGCCTTCGACACAAAGTCGGTGGAGTTACTGGTGGCATGCGTATCACTGGCATCCGCTGACATTCCTTCAGACTGGCTTGCCCATCACTTTTGTTCCTGCCACATTCCTCCTCACCAAATCTGTCACACTAATTAACCCAACAAACTCTGTGAGTGTTAATTAAGCTGTCGGATCACTGTGTTTTTCAATCTTGTTTTGTGTTTCGTCCCTAGGGCTCTTTGTCTTTGCCAAGTGGCACGCGTCGGGGGCTGGTTACCGCAGGAACATGCTGGCACTCTGCCATTCCCGAGCCACCGCCAACTTCCCAGCGGCATACGGTGATGCAGAGATCCTGGCACGCTGCCGAAGGTTGGTGCGTGCCAACGAAAATAACAAGACAAGTCGCATATCTCCATTATGACAAAGCAGATGCCGTCGTACCCGCTTCAAGTGGCAGCGACGCCAGGGCATGTGCTGCTTGCTCTCTAGGGGACATGCCTACTTAAAGCCTGGCACGGTCACGAAGGAGATGGCGAAACGCCGGATGGCGAAGCCTGCGGGAAGCGAAATTACGAGGTTTTGGCGAAGAGATCTGCGTCTTTCTGAAACAACAAGAGGATAAAAGGTTCGTCAAGAGGCACCGCGTCAGTTTATCGCAATGCATTGTACGCTCTGATTTGCATACTCACACAGTTGCCATGCTGACGAGCTGGCGGACAGATCTTCAAAGAGCTCCAACTTTTTGATGCTCGGCAACATTTCGTTTGGAGAATTGGCAGGAGGGTGATGCCTCTCTTTTCTCTCGTTATCTGTCTCTCCTCCTCTCTCCTCTGTAATGCCACCCTGCCTACACGCCCTCTTTGGCACCGGCGCTGAGTGGATGGCACTGTGCCAACCTCGCAAAACCATAGTGTTCATTCGCCACTCTGCGCCGTGCCCTTCCCCCCAAAAAACACCCTCCCTCTCTAACTCTTCAACCTTTTTCTCTTTCCATCCCTCATTCATTCGCTCTACTTTGGATCCATGTGCTCTCTTTGATGGCTGAGTGGTAGAAATGATTTCTGATATGTCGAGCGTTCTGTTTACTTCGCCATTCATGTCCGCAAAGCGTGCTACAGTAACTTTCTATAGCGTTTTCTTGTCGCTGCTCTTCAGCTCTGATGTGCCTTTTATTTCTTGCCATTCAGGGATCACAAGTGTGCTTTTATGTCCCTTATGATACTCCACTTCCAGAGACACCCAAGCCTGTTCGCTGGGCCCCAACAAGTTGTTCTGCCTTCTGTTCTGTTTTCTGTTCTTTCATTCGGCGAATCTAAGCATGAAGCGTTTCGCAACAGGAGGTCACTGCGATGCAAATCAAGCGGATTAGCATATCATTTAGTGGAATGCATATGCAAATTTGTGAGTTTTCAGCTTTGAACAATTCAAAAGTCTCTTATGCGTGTCTTGATACCTCTTTCTTTTTACAATCTCTAATCTCTTCGCTCTCGCTCCTTTTTTCTCGTTTACTCTTCACTTTTTGTCTCTAAGCGTTTGTATAGGGGAAATGCCATGCCATCAAGATTACCAAGGAGCATTGAGAGTATTTCAGGGGAAAATAGTCCGCCTTGTGGGCATGTCTACCCAGCTGGGCATCAACTCCCAGTGCACAGAAAAGAGCTAATGGATGTATGACACACATACGGGTGGAGGAAGCACTCATAGTTGTGTTTTCTCCTTGGCAGTAATAATGTATTTATGGTAATAATCTTTGACATTTTTTGAATAACCAGGAAAATGTATGATTTCAAAAGGAAAGGGCTTGAAATTGCATAGGTGCAACAATGCAACAAACCAAATTTGGATTGCAATATGCATTTATAAATGCAATTTTTTCTCTGTTATGTATTTTATTGTGAGAATTTATTCTAATTATATAATTTGGTAAGAAATTATTTTACAGTTACACCTATTAGTTGCTTATTAGCGTGCATAGATTATTAGTCATTTGTTAGTGCTAATTAAGCACATTTTAATGCCTTATTCTACATGACCTTATTCTACATCCCTAATACTACCCTATGCCTAAACTTAACAACTACCTTACTAACTATTAATAAGCAGCCAATTAAGAATTTATTGAAGTAAAAGTCATAGTTGATTGTTAACAAGTCTTACCTATTCTAAAGTGTTACCTCAATAAAATTTTCTTCTTATTAAAATTGTTATTAATTATTTTGTTTGGATTGCTTATGCAATAACAAATTATTGACCCTTAAAATATTTATTTTTTTACAATACTGTATAGTATGCTGCATGTTTGTTTTTCTCAACATTTTATTTTTTTGACTTGTGTAAGATAAATAACAGTGGAACTGGGTTATTTATCACTCTGATGTAAATTGGTTTGTCTTAAACATTGCTTTTACTATCATAATAGCCCCTGAAATGAAAAATATATATATTTTGACACTATTAGAAAAATGAGGGCAATCCAAAATCTTGAATATGAATAAATAGATGAGAATATTAAACACAATTTAAAATCCCAGGCATGATTTATTGTGCCAGTTTAATTGCATCAAATTGATGATTTATACTCAGAGATTCAAGACAGTGTCTTTTAAAATGGCTAATGAGGTCATTATATTGCATGTTCATTTCTGAAATGTTTTGGATAATTTGATAATGCCCAGTGTAGTAAAGTCAGTCCCATTTAACATATTTGCTTGCCATATTTCTCTTTCACAGAAAATATTAAAAGTACACAAAAGATGTAATCTGACACTTACAAACACTTACACAATGTTGCACAATATTGCAATTACAATAGTTTTTAATAGTCTACACACACACACACACACATTTATATCTATACACTGTATATGTGTGTGTGTGTGTGTGTGTGTATCTGTGTAGCTCTATCAAATTTGTCTATATGAACAAATTTTTGTTTTGAATATTTTTGTGTGTGATCTTAATATGAAAAAAAAATTAATTTGGTTCACTGTATTAAAAGAGCTCCTTTGTGTTTATTTTAGCAATTTCCTGTCAGTGTGCACTTGTTCCCTTTGCCTTTTGCAGTTCCTGACTGAGCGGATGTACTTTCTGCAATTTAAAAATATGACCCAAAACAGTGTGTGAAGTTTGCTTCGGCAGGGTGCTGCTGGGGAAATGGAACATATCAAATTCTATGTAAGTTTACTCATGCCACATGCATACACGTGCATCTTTGTTGCATAAACCTGGGGGTGGGTGGGTTGGGAGGTGCCTTAAATATGGCTACCGAATAAATGCAAATTGCGTTGGAGTCAGATCATCCATTCACACACAGACACACTCGCTCTATGGACACACATTTAAGTGAGTAACAGTAATGGGAGGCCGCATGGCCGCCTTAGAATATAAATCACATTTCCCATCAGCCTTTGCTCTGACCTCTGACCTCCACTCTGATATGGTGTTCAAGAAAATGTATATGTGTGAGTGCGTATGTGCGAGTATCTCTTGGTCGATAGCTACAGGATCTCTGCTCTTCTACACTACATTATTCTCACATCTGTCCATTAGCAGGGCCGCAGAGAGTAAATCTCCTCACCTACACACAGACAGAGAGAGAGAGGTGCGATATTACTGTAAGATCACCGTGGAATAAAACTTACCATGCATGTCACGGGTCTGTCAGGTAGCGTTGCCATGGCGATCAACAGCGGGTGTCTTTATTATGTGCCGGTATCATGTTTGTCAGGCTCTTGCATGTATGTGTGTTGGCATGTCCGCTCACTCATGCACAAACAGACGTGTGCTTGCAGGGCTTTCTGTTTTAAGGCACAAGCTCAGACTGTTTTCCACACAGGACAAGCAAACCTCTAGCTTTTATTTATTACTTCGTATTCCTTCAGAACAAATGTATAATTTCCAATCCGTCTCGCATTTAATTCATTCTCTTTCCATTTGCGGTGGGAATACTTCAGGGCAGTTTTGCTTATTGGAGCTAATATCAGGAGCTTCCCTCTTTCAGAATGCATTCCGCTCCCAGCTATGGAGTGTGTGAAGTCGACCTAAACTCAAATGAATATCATTAAATCGGTCTGAGCTCTGTGAAACAACAACAACAAAAATATTCACCGAGAAAAATGAAATAGTGTTGCTTATTCATCAGCCATTATCTAGAACCTCCTGATGATCACTGTGGAACGAGGAAACATGCAACATTAACAGATCATCTAAAGCACTAAAATATAATAAACCCACCTTTTCCTGATTACATTAGAAAAGAATAGAATAGAATAGAATAGAATAGAATAGAATAGAATAGAATAGAATAAAATAGAATAGAATAGAAAAATGTATGCAAAAAACTGAATTTCATCAGCCATTATCTATCTACAGATTTTTATTGTTAGAACCTAGAAAAACATGCAATATTACGAGATACTCTAAAGCACAAAATTATCATAACCCCACCTGGTCAATGGAATCGGAATAGAAATAGAATAGAATAGAATAGGGTATGCAAATAACTAATAAGTGCAAATATTAGCAGTCATCATCTATATTATACTGTTTTGTTAATAATAATAATAATAAGAAGAAGAATAGAATAGAATAGAATAGAATAGAATAGAATAGAATAGAATAGAATAGAAAAATGTATGCAAATAACTGAATTTCATCAGCCATTATCTATGTGCTACAGATTTTTGTTGGCAGAACTTGAAAAACATGCAATATTAGCAGATACTCTAAAGCACAAAATTATCATAACCCCACCTGGTCAATGGAATAGAAATAGAAATAGAATTAGAATAATGTATTCAAATAACTAATAAGTGCAAATATTAGCAGTCATCATCTATATTATACTGTTTTGTTAATAATAATAATATAATAATAATTAGAAGAATAGAATAGAATAGAATAAGAAAATGTATGCAATTTAATGCAAATGACTAATAACGTCAGAATTTGATCAGCCATTATCTATATTCTTCTGGTTTTTGCTGGTAGAACCTAAAAAAACATGCAATATTACCAGACAAAAGTATCATAACTCCACCTGGTCAATAGAATAGAATAGAGTAGAATAGAATAATTTATGCAATTCCATGCAAATATCTAATAAGATATTTTTTTTTCCTCCAAGAGGAAACATGAGATTATAATAGATTGTCTAAAGCGAATAGAATAGTATAGTATTGAATATAATAGAAAATGTAGGAAGGAAAATGTAATCTTTAAAAAATTCTAATAAGTGCAGAATTTACATATAAAAAAGGAAACTTTTTAATGGAAAGTTGTCCTGCAGTGTGACGTGACACGTTTTAAACAATTTTAAACAGTGTTTTTCTAATTCATTTTTAATTATGCATGCAGTGTTTATGTCCTCGTGTTAATTGAGAACCTACATGAAATATTTGTACTTTTAAAAATTAATTTGTCACACCGCAGGATTATTTAAATTGAGCTAGTCAAGGCAGGCAGGATTCAAATGGTGGGGGGGAGGAAAAAAGCAGTTAAAGCACCTAACATATACACTTTCTCTTAAAACCTTTTTAATATAAAATGATTAATAATATACCAATACACCCATGAAAGAGTGTGGTTGGTGTGTTATTGTGTTAAATGTATAAAGTCAAAATAATTATAATAATATAGTAATACTTAAATATTGTCATTGTGTCAGATACAGTTTGATTGTCTAATTAGCTACGATTACAAACCACAATAATGATGATTACTTTTTAAGCTATGTTTTAGCTAAAAATCTATGCAATTGGCAAATAGCGTTACAGTGTATTACTTTCCCTAAGAATCAAACCAATTACTTTGGTTTTCTTTAAATATTTCAAGGCACATGGTGTTTGAATTATATCAATTTATAATAGAGACCTTAAACATAAAACACAACACTGTATATGATCATTATTATCATACAGTACAGTATGCCTTAATATTTATTTTTGGTTTACGACTAGCTCTTTGTCCTGCGCTGAAGCAGAAGCTTTGATCTTCTAGTCTGTCTGGGTGTCTGTGAGAGCATTGCAGATTTAAACTGGCCTGAGGTTAGGACCAAAGCAATGAGGATATAGCTATTTAAACACACACAGAAAACGCACTCTAATGTGTATGCAATCCATATAATCCTGAACTTTTTATTACCTTCTTAAAAACTTCTAATTAAGAATCTTACATCAGTGATTCGTGCCATACGTTATTACTATTCATGCAGGCATTGGAAATGAAATGAAGGGAAAATAATATTACTTGTATCACAAGGAAAGCCCCAAAATAAACTTAAAGAGGCTCTGCGCTTGCACACAACATCTGAAAAACACAGGCAGAAATACAAAAATGATAGTGTCCCTGGAGGGCAAATTACATGGTGTTTGAGTGTGTGTGTCTGTGAGATGCCGCAAAATGAAATTCCGCCTATAGGGAGTCAGACACGCGCTCCAAGTGAATAGAGGAGAACAAAGGATTACGCTCTCCCCTGATTCCTCTTGTTCTGCTTATTGCTCTTACTCTGTTCTTTTTATTCTTGCTATTTTTTTCTGTGTCCATTTGTCCTTTTCCCGTGTCTCTAACGGCACCTCTCAGGAAAAGACAGAAAAATGAGCACATAAACACAAACACATACTGATGTAACAAAAAGTCACAAATAATGTCTAACAATTACTGTTTTCTCTCTGTGTCTCTTCAGGCTGCTGTCCTGCGGATGCTGCACTGTCAAACAGTGACCTCCAGAGGACAGATAGAAAACTGCAGCCTGTGCCGGTTAACTGGAGTTGACTCTGCTGCTGCAAACTCATTATTTGAGGTATAAGCATTAAGCTAATGCCCTGTGACTGTGAGGATAAGTATGCAGAATGCTTTTTTATGTCCTAGAACACAAACTCTAGATGTTTTCTCAAGAGATGCTCACACCAGCTCCAATGAAAGCCAAATAATGACCTTTATGATTAAAAGGTTTCCAATGTTATAATAAGAAAAAGCATTTACATTATGTGACAAAAGTCTTATCAAATTTAGAAAAATGTAGATTCAATTGTCATTAAATTATGGTACATTAAAAATAAAAAATAAAACCAAGCCCATTTAAGTATAATAACATACATAATATACTTCATTTAGCACATGATCCAGTATCCATTTAAAAGTCCATTATTATTAATGAGAAAATGATAATGATGATAATTGTTATATTATTAGTAGTCATATTTTTACAGCCCATTTAAGCAGTTAAATTATCTTTATTATTATGCCATAATAAGACTGCAAAACAATAATGATAATAATTACAGACAGATGCACAGATATATATGTGCATTAAAACATGCATAATAATATGCAGTATGTTTCAGAAGTTATATTATTAATATTAAGTAATATGTATTAAATATTGTGTCAAATGCAAATAATAATAATAATACTAGTAATTATTATTATTCTGTTTACTTAAGCTGTTCTATTATTAGTAGTAGTAGTAGTAGTAATATGTACATATTTTGTCAACTGCAAACAATAATAACGAGAATATTATTGGTTATTCAGTCTATTAAAGCTGTTCTATTATTATTATAATAATATAAACAATAATACAAATAAACAATAAAAATGTGCTACTACTATTATTACTACTACTAATAATAAAGAGACGAAGAATATTAATAATAATTATTATTAAGTCTATTTAAGCAGCTCTACAATAATAATAACTTATTATTTTATTACTATAGATATATTAAAGCTTGTGTAAACTACAAACAGTAATATTACTACTACTACTACTACTGCTACTAATAATAATAATTACTATTATTATCATTATTTAAACAGGTCTATAATAATAATAATAATAGATATATTGGAGCTTGCAACTGCAAACAATAATTAGAATACTCGTAATTATCATTATTAAGTCTATTTAAGCTGTTCTATAATATTAATTATTGTTATTATTATTATTATAGATGTATTAAAGCTTGTGTAAACTACAAACCGTGATACTTCTACTACTACTATTAATAATAATAATAATAAATATGTATTAAAGCTTGTGTAAACTGCAAACCGTAATGCTACTACTACTAATAATAATAATTATTATTATTAATAATATAAATATTATTATTATTATCTTTTCATCCACACAAGTCTTTGGATACAAAATCCTCTGTTTTCCAGATCTGTCACTTTAAAGTCTCATCTAATATGACTCTCTGTCACCTTCTCTCTCTTTTCCCCTTCGTGCGTCCTTCCTGAAAGGCAGCAGTAATGTGATTTCAGTAATGTAATTTGTCTGCGTGTGTGCGTGTGTGTCAGTGTGCGCAGACAGTGAGGAGGAACCTGATCCAGGCTGGATGATTTATGATGTTCGTTCCACCGTTTTTCTAAAACACGTTTCTCTTCATTTATTTTTAATCTTCAGAGCGATTAGTTCTCCTTGTCACCTGCTATACAGCGTCTGAGCGGAGCGTTAATGAGAGAGCCAGAGAAAGAGGCTTAAGAGAGACAGATACACAGAGATACACTTACTGCACACGAAAACACAGAATAGAACGCACAGGAAAGAAAGAACTAATAGCACAATTGCGTGATTGTTTTTGTCCAAGATTTTGTGTTGAGGCCGTCCAGCACTGCAGGAAGATGTCACCTCATATGACTCTGAATGAGCATTCACTCAAATCAGAGGTCAGACTCAAGCAGCCAATGGAAATCACGCCCTGCATTTCCATGGCAACACGCTCCATATATGACTCCACTTACACTCCTTGATAGCTTTATTTCCTTTACTCATCTTTTTATTTCCTTTGATTTCTTCCACTCACTCTGTTTTTCCTGCAAAGCGTTTTCATCTGAATAAATTAAACCCAGGTGTGTTTGTCGAATAAAATACGCCTTATTATAAAAAAGATTATTTGACTAGTTTTACAAGAAAATACAATTTCAAGTCATCTGCTTACTGCTTCAAAGCGTCATGTTGAATTAAGTGTGTTTAAATAGGTACTGACTATCCTTTACTAAATTCAATATCAAAATTATATATATTTTATATTCCAATTAATCACAGTTAATCACATCCTATATATTTTTTTTTTTCTTTCTTTTTTTTTTTAAACATAATAATAAAATGGGAATGGTTGGTGATATTGAACACATTTTATAAGTGGTCAGAAACTGTAAATAACTCATGAAAGAATAAAGTTAAGTTAAAACCAGGCACACCATTGTTTTTTCTTGTGAAATTCCCAATAAGTCTGATGTGTCACATGACCCTCTTCCTATTGAAAAAACAAAAGATCCAAAAATTAACTTTAAAATTGCTACCATGGTCACAACCCATCTTAAAAAGTCCCCCCCTCACTTAAACTAATGTGCCACAAACAGAAAGTTAATATCACCAACCATTCTCATTTTATTAAGATGTATCCATATAAATGGCCCACCCTGTATACTGTGTATATTTATTATGTATGAATACAAATGCATGTATAACCTATATTTCAGAAAGAAAAAAAAATAATACAAAAATATTATATTATATTATATATATATATATATAATTCTTTTTAATATATAAATTATATGACTATAAATATAAACATTTTCCTAATATATATATATAATAAATACACAATATATATATTAGGAAAATGTTTTGCATGTATATATATATTATATTCAATATTAAAATAAATCCCAAGAAATAACATTAATACTTTATTACATATATGCATAATATTAATAAAGCTGTTTACATGTTTTTTTTAGTGCTGTCAAATGATTAATCATGATTAATCACATACAAAATAAAAGTCTTTATTTACATAATATATGTGTTCATGCTGTGTTTATTTATTATGTTTATATTAAAATACACACATACAGTATATACTTAGAAAGTATTTACATGTAAATGCATTTATATATTTATTTTCTTATATTTGATATTATATTTAAATATATTTAATATATAAACATAACATATTGTCATTAAATATATACATGTATGTGTTTGTATTTATATATACCTAATAAATATACACAGTACATGGCTTCATTGTGCCTCACTATAATGCTAATTCATTTTTTTCTGTTTTGTGGCATACATTTCGTAGTAATCAGCGTCTGTTGATTAAGCTTGACTTGTGTTCTTCTTTGGAAAACATCCAAATCTAGTTTATTTGGGCGTTTATGTGACATTTAAATTTGTATTGTCACCCAATGAAGTGGTGAACTGCTTTCTGGCCACTCTCAGTCTCTTTCTCTCTAATCGGCCCTTCACTCAGCAGGCGATGAGCTTTAAATAAAGCGCTGATCAGATCATACGATGAGGTCAGTGGGACAGAGCGGAGGGAGGCGGGGGCTCGTCTGTATTGATCTGCTGTCTGTTAGGCTTGTTCTACCGTCTAAACATTATTGATTACACTTGTCCTCAAACACAAGCTCCCTGTTCAATTTTCATTTTAAAGCTATTTGTTCCTCTTTAGAAAGGCTTTAGTCCACTTGTAAGTCAATACACATGAAAGAAAAAGATAGTAACACATTGTTTTACATCATTTGCTTCATACGTGTGTCTCTCTGTGTGAGTATGTCTATGTCTGAGCTTCAAAGAGAGTCAGTGGATGTGTTTAAAAGAGCGCTGAAGCCACAAAGACATCTTTATTACTTAACCAGTAAAACAGATGTAGGCCATTTGTACTACATTGAAGGCTTGTCATCTATTTAATAGAAATGTAAAATTATATGAAATAACTATAATGTATGATATATTAAATGATATAAATTAATATATATATAAAATATAAATCAGATCAAATAATTGTTGTATGAATTTTAATATTATTGCCTTTGTGCCTAGAAATATTTCAGAGGTATTATTATAAGTATAGTTTACATTAGACTAATGCCCTCCGCTGGTGCAATCAGCAAATCACTTCAAATATTAGCCAGCAAGTAATCTATATATTTCAATATTAAAATAAATGAATAAATCCCAAGAAATAACATTATTAATTCTATACTTTATTACATATACATATATATGTATATAAATACCATATGCCAGATTTATTTATAATAAATTAATACAATTTAATAAATTAAGCAGCATAAATAAATTTAGAAAAAAAAATTATAAAAATAGTTAAAAAAAATGTTTTAATTAATCTGCTGATTATTGGCAAATAAACGGATAAATGCCCAAATGTAAGCTTTAAAAAAGAATGTCTTATAAAATGTACTTAAGTCAAAGGTCATCGTGGGAATCTAGTCTGTGTATTGGATGTTTGAGTAGAAGTCTGTACTAGACTAGTGTTTGGGCGCCCTCTTGTGACTCACATGGGAAAATAACAATGATATGGGGTTTAGGTCCCTGGTGGGCCAGAAAACATTACAATTTAAAACAAACATTTTAATAAACTTCTTGTAGATGAAAAATCTGTGAATATTTTATTCAGAAAAAAATACTTTATGCAAAGCTTTTAACACAAAGTGTATGGATAGTTAAATAGAGACAATTTATTTAACTTTCTCCACCAAAGATGCCCAATAAAAAATTGTGTTAAGGTAAGTTGTGGCAAACCACGTTCAAATAAAAAAAAGTTTCAAAATAGTTACATTTATTTAAACGTAGAGAAAATAAGTAGAAAACTGACACTTACATTAAAAAAGGTCAATTCTTTTAACATTATACAACCATTTTTTTGTGTTAAAGGGTTATATTTGAATCTGAAAAATGTTATTTACGTTTACAATTTTACATTTTACTGAAAAACAAATTGTATGTGAATGTTTTGCACAAAAAAGTATTTTTATTTATTGATATTAAAAACTAAATAAAAAGGTTTTGTAGAAAAGAAAAATGAATAGAAAATGCATTTTTTTTTCTACGAACAAAATTTTTACATTTGAACATCAAACATTTGAAACAGAAATTGTATCAATGCATCTTTTTTCCACAAGTATTTCAAACAGAAAAATTAGTGTTCATTACTTCTATCATTATTTATTATACAAATTACTTATTTGACTATTTGACATTACTGCAAGGCTATGTTCAAATCTTAGTTAAACTAATAATCAAACTATGATAACACATTGAGAGAAGGTGTCCATTCCTGAGTATGGAGCAGGCACTGGACGTCTTTGTGAAGCTTGAAAGCATCTCATTCGCACGCCTGATCTAGTTCATTGGCTGTGGTAGCCTGGTCTTCTTGATTTGATGTTTGTTCATTGTTGTGTCCTTGTGAAAGCAAACAGACACACACAGGGTTAATTATGCTCTTCCAGAATACACTTCGATTCCTGAGGCTGCTTCATTTGCTGATTTTTCTCAGGTCTCAGAGTTTGACCACAGCGTTCTTCCTGTTGCTCTTTGACCTCACTAATGAGCAAAACTTGATGAGTAAGTGCAGACTCATTGTATACAGTAAAGTGTGCCCCGCTGATATAGTTTTGTTTTGATACAATTACTGTTTCCAGAGCAGCTTACTTGTACTTTCTTCTTCAAAAATTACGCACTTGTTCATCCTTGGAACAATTTTTTTTATTTATAAAAAAAAAAAATCAGCTTAGAGTGGTTGCCCATATAATAATAATGATAATAATAATCCATTTTTTTTATATTTATATTACGTTTTATTTTTAACTAGCAGGTTTTACGTATCTTCTGCTATGAAAACTAAAACAAATTGAAAATAAGTTTAATATGCTGTTTGTTTGTTTTTTTTTACCTAGCAGCTCAAAGTATTTGTCAAACTACTACTACTACTAATCTTTAGTTATTTTATATTTAATATTATTTTAATATTGTAATTAATAAAATTTTTACCTAACAACTTAGAGTGGTTGCCTAATCTACTACTACTGCTACGAAAAAGTTCATATTTTTTCAGTAATTGAATTTTTTACTAAGCAGAAACTACTAGTAATACATTAAAAATGTAATATAATTTTTTTATTCATTTTATGTGTAATTAACTAACAGTTTAGATTAGATTTTTTATTCGTAAATAAATGTAACTAAAATTCTAAGCAGTTTTGCGTGGTTGCCCAGCTAAAAAATGATATGCCTCGTACTTTGAGACAAGTGCCGCAAACGGAGAGAGCGTGAGTCGTGCCGTGGAGGTTCTGCTGAACCAGTGCAGCTGCTAAATGCCATGAGAAGCCTTTCCAGATGAGGTTCTCTGATCCTCTTCATCAGCACTAGCGTACATCATGCTTTGATTGAGCAGATGATGAGGACCAGAGAGACCCTGCGCCGCACAGTTTTCTTAGAATAGATGGACTAAAGCTTCCTAGATTCAAGTCTTTACCTACAGTATATATGGAAAGTGACTTACCCT
>JAUCNO010001792.1:44047-60722 GCA_032353835.1 Enteromius viviparus
CGACGATATCATCGTCCATCGCGATGTTTCACTTTAGACATCGTACGATGCCAAATGGTCAACATCGCCCAACCCTAATTTATTAATACATTTAATAACAATTTATTGTTACATTTTCATTGTTTATTTTAGTTTAGTATAGGTAATTTTATTTTTTATTAATTTATATTTATTTATTTATTTTTCAGTTGTATTATTTCACGTTTTCAGTTAATTGCAAATTTCCTTAATTTCATTTCAGTTTGCTTTCCATCAAGCATTATATAGCAAGACTATTAAATCATATTTCAGCTAAATAACTAATCAATATACAGTCTAATTGGGTTGAAACTGGGGTCATTCTGTGTTTAAATACGCTCTGTTAATGAATGACAGGAAGTGTATGTATGCAAAGTCCTTACTAAGGTTACTACGACATTGATTGCTTAAATCCTGGGTGCCAGCTGTTAGATTCTTCCTTTTGTTACATGATAGCAGCTTGTTTACTTTTACACTGTGGTTGGACAAAGTTTTTCCCTTCATCACGGCCTAACTTTGCCTGAACTGAACAATGGACTGGAGAGACACTGAATGTGCTTTCCACTGCCCCCTAATGGAGATCAACAGTTACGACCATCTGACCTGGATCTGTCAGCCCGCTTTGATACATTCTCCAGGTGTCCCTTTGGAGAGGATCACTCAGCCGCAGATATTTCATTGGATTCCCTTAATGTATTTAACTGCGATTCAGCATCGTGGTCCTGAACTAGTTGACCTTTAATTCCCAAACAAATCTTGTTTAGACCCATAATTCCACTGGTATAAAGCTTGACGTTGTATTTTTAAAATATTTGTTGTGATGGTTAGGATAATGAAGAAAACTGCTTGTAATTTGATACTTTTTCAGAATTCCCTGCTTTGTTATAAGAATCTCTTATGGTAATAATGTCACATGTCTTAAATGATAAAAGCATGTGTTGTGTGTGAAATTTGACTACTAAAGTTATTGTAGTGACGTTTCTATCCTATTAATCTCCTGGATCATTTGTCCCCCAAGCGTTCTTTTGCACAAGTGTCTGCTATTTCCAAAATGTGTGAAGCCCCTGTAATACTATCCCCTCCCATATCACATACTCCACACAGAGAGGGAGAAAAAAAAGCATTCTTGCTTTTCTCAGTAGATATTGTGTCTACTGTGTCTGATTAGATTTCCGTTTTATCAGGACACATGATCGCTGATTTCTGTTTTTCTGAGTTCGCATTTCCTCGAGGCGGTTTCATATTTTTAAGACCACAAAAATCTGTGAAGTTGTTATCAACACCCGTGTTTCTAAAATGGCAGGGGGATTGATAGATGTCTGGGACTCCAGGAACTGTTTTGCAGCCTGAGGATACTTTGTTTAAAGTTTTGTTTTGTTTTTTAATGTCAGCTTGTGTGTTTTCCCTCAGGTTCAGTGCTATGACCCAGAGTCTGACACCTGGTTGCTAAGGGCCAACATCCCCATTGCTAAGCGCTGCATCACAGCGGTATCGCTGAATAATCTCATCTATGTTTCTGGAGGCCTGACCAAATCCATCTACTGCTATGACCCCACTGAAGATTACTGGATGCATGTAGTCCACACATTCAGCAAGCAGGTATTTCTCTTTTCATATTCACTTTCTCAGTAGAGAATAAAAAAAAAAAACTTCAATAAAGAGTTCTAATGCCTCGTTCACACTAGCAGCGACTTCTGTCGCTGCATGTCGCTAGAGGCTGGCGATGAGGTCGCTAGTGGGCGTTCTCATTACTGGTTTCTTTGTAACGTCATTGTTGACAGCGAATAGGTTACTTGCCGCCAAATACAAATATTTTGGAGGGAAATGACCATACATACAAACAAAAATGAATGAGAAACAGAGAGTACTTTTTTTTTCATTGCGTGCGTTAATCTATGGCAAAAACGCAAACGCCGTCATCACTGCTGGAGCTGAAAGAAGAATGAGCACGTGAGCGTTTTCTTTCCTATTGGCTGTCGCTCCCGGAAGTCGCTCTTCATTTGCATAAAGTTGAAAGATTCTGAACTTTGTTGCGTTGCTGAACACGCCCACATCCAGTCGGCAACGGCCGCTGTCGCTCTTGTCGCCGGATATCGCCAGCTCTCCATTGAAATGAATGGGATCACGTCGCTTTTTCGCTGCGTGTCGCTGCTAGTGTGAACGGGGCTTAAAACTTGACTGTGTTTTAAATTAGTACAATTTTCAAATAAAAAGGTAAAAAGGCAAATTTTAAAAATGTAACATTACAACTAATTAGTATTTGGGGTCAAAGTAAATAATCTATTAATATGTCATAAAAAGATTCTTGTTGTAAATATACCTGATAATATTGAATGCATTTTAATGGGTAAATTTAGTAAATGAGGGAAAAATGTGTTATATTTATTTTTGACTCAAAAATACAAAAAAATAATTGCGGGGGGTTAAACCCTTTTTTTTCTTTAACTTATGCATATATTTAACGAGAGCTCCTGGAAACCAAATCCAAATCCTTGTGTGTTGTTTCAGTGTTTTATGCTGCCCGGTGTGATGTGCTTTTGGAGGAAGTGTTTGCGGCATGCCATGCATACGTTAGTCCCGGTGTGTACCACCAGCAGTGCCGTTACCAGGCCTGTCGATGTGGCAGCACCTGCCTCTGCACTGCTCTGTCCCATTACGCATACATCTGCAACAAGCATCATGTCACCATCAACTTCCGAGCACACGTCTCTGAGTGCGGTTCGTTGCTCATACCTACACCTCTCTGTCTGCATATCTGTCTATTGCATGAGTGTGTTTAGGAGGTTATTTTTCAATGGCTGTGTGTAGGTATGGTGTGTTTAGGAGGGATGATGTATCACCCGTGCACATCAGCATGTGGGAAGACTTGTCAGTCCGTCAGCAGTGGTGAAGTGTGTGATGGCGACTGTGCTGAAGGATGCAGCTGCACCGAGGGAACATTTTACGATCACACTCGCCAGCGCTGTGTGCCGCTGTATGTCTGACTACACCAAACACCACACACTTGTCTTGTCATTTTGTAAACCATGTATCTTATAAAAGGACGTAGTTTCTCATTTTCTGACTGGGTCTTGTTTTCTTTCAGCTCTCAGTGTCACTGTTATTTCATGGGCTCAGTTTATCAGCCTGGTGAAGTATCCTTCAGCTCATCTGGACCTTGGTGAGTGTGTGGACAATGAGGATTGTGTTGTTAAACATGCATGGTCTCACCAGCGGAGTTTGAATTCTAAACACATCATATCCCAGTCTTGTTTTTTTTTATTATTCTTTGCTGTATTTCTGATCAAATAAATGCAGGATTGGTGAGCATAGGAAACTGATTATCCATATATAAGATTATTATCTATTTAACATGTTTATTTTTATCATTTATTTTGGATATTGCTGCTCTTGTTTAAACTTCATAATGATTTTTGTTTAGTCTCTGCAGAAACAGCCGTATGGAGTGTGTGCCTGAAGAGAGAGGTAAACTTTTCTTTGCTCTATTTCATCAGCCTTTTTGACCCTCTATTCACTTTCACCTCTATTTTTCCCGGGAAAAAGGTGTTTTCATCTTAGAGGGTCAGCAGTACATTCCTCTGAGGTTGCGCATTGAGCGGGCTGAATGCTGGACAGATCTGAACCTCAGATACACATGCACAAAGAAAGAGGGAGACTGGGGGTTGGAGATAGCAAATTCCACTTTTTTTTTTTTGTGACTTTTTTCCAGAATTTTTCCAATGACAAAATACTAAGACATTGCTCATTTGCAAGATTTGGCTGTGATTTTAAAATCTCCAGTAAAGTATTCAGATATTAATGTTTTTCAAATACTCATGACTATGCATTTGAACACAGTCCTAAGTCAAATGGCTAAACATTGGCACAAACCTCTTTCTGCATTGTTTTACAAATGGAAACTTTCTTTTAACCATTCTCTTTTCATCAATATTTTTTTAGAGCCTGAGAGAGGAGATTGTCCCAGTGGAAAAGTCTACTATAGCTGCAGGGGTCAGAGTGGACGTGGACCGTCAGGTGTGGGCGTGGCCTGTGATCTGACCTGTCGAAACCTGATGCTGAACCTGACCTGCCCTCCCATGACCCCATGTGTACCAGGATGCGGATGTCCTGCTGGGTAATCGCTGTCATCTTTGCATTTGGAGCAAATGTTTTGAAAAGAATACATGTCTATTGACACCAGAGCATGTAATGTTACACCATCTTCTTCAATTGGTGCAGGCTAGTGGCTCATAATGGAGAATGCTATTACCCAGAAAACTGCCCTTGTGCATGGCTCGGTCTAGAGTATCTCCCTGGAGAGACTGTGGACACTCCATGCTACCGCTGGTCAGTTTGTTTTAGTGTGCTCAGCTTCCATAATGCAGTTTTCTGTTAAGGGGGGGAGATGGGGTCTTCAAGGTCACTGTGATTTTGCCAAGTAAGACATGATCCTGGATTGAAATTACTGTTAAAAAAATATAAACTTATCCCAATCCTTACTTTCAAACCTACCCAAAATGTATGGCTTAAATTAGTGGGAAATGATAGCTTATTAACAAGGGTGTAGAAGCGCCTAACCATGATTATAAGCCTAAAACAGATATTTCCAGAAAAATTATTTCAATAATCAGAAAAGCCACTAATCAAAGAATCATATGGTACAGTATGTGTGTTTACTTAAGTAACATTTCACTTGTTTTTTTCTGGCACTGTCTAGTGTGTGTCATCGTGGGTTCTTTAACTGCACATATTCGCCGTGTCCAGCAGTGTGTACCATTTACAGCGATCGACATTACCACACATTTGATGGCCTGGAGTATGACTATGTCAGCGACTGCCAGGTCTTCCTGGTCAAGGTACTTCCTGAGTGTGCATGTTTGCGATGTGGGTAAGCTTAAATGTTAGAGTAAGCATATCTTTGTGTACGAGTGCTGTAAAACGGTGACGATCGTTTGCCTTGTGTGCTGGTCTAAGGACCAAGTGGAGAGGTGCTTACCAGTTTGCTTTCAACAAAGGGTGTGTTTCACCAGTTGAAAGTGTTGCACCTTTAAACCGAATTTTTTTTAACGAAGGGCCAAAGAGTGTGTGTGTGTGTGTGTGTGCTCTCACACGTTGCAGACTTCAGTAGGGATGGATAAAGTAGCAGGAAAAGAGATCTGCTTCTACCGCCACTAATCTTGGGAAAATCAGAGGGGATTTTTAATTAGAACAGGGCTGTGGTAATGGAGCCAGAGTTAATGTCAGTCCCAGCACAGAAACTCAGCAAAGAGCCGCACATAACAAAGAGCAATCTGTTCCCTATCAGCCTACGCAATGCAACCTGCTACTGGCCTTAATGACTGAGAAAGTGTGTATGCGTGGTTTGTGTGTGTGTGGATGCTTAAGATGCAGGTGAATAGACTTTGGTGTCTCCTAAAGGCCAGTGATTCTCTGAGGAGTCTACTGATCTACCCGGGGGACAGACCTTTCCATCACGACAAAAAGAAATGGCTTTAGTCACACACACACACACACACTAGGTTTCATTCCTTAAAATATGATAAAGCAATCACTGATTATTTAAATATGTGTAACTTTTTCAATATTAAATTACTTTGTTTTGTCTTATTTTAATATGTATATATACAGATCTATAATTAAAACATTCATTGGTAGATTTTCAACAAAATAGACAGTAAACAAAGTGGCTTTGTGGTGCTTTCAAAACATTGTTTGTTTGAGAGGTCCGATATAACAGTTTCTTGTTCAACCAATGGGATGAGACGGGTGGGATTACCATTCAAAATGTCTGTTATACTCATAAAAATACAGTAAAAACTTCCTATTCTGGAATATTGTCATGAATCCGGCGTGAGGGTTCGTATCCAAATGCATGTTTTTATTCATATCAACAGGCAGGGTCAAGTAAAGAGGCAAACAGGAACAGTGGAGGCAATACAGAGTCGTGGTCAGATCGGGGCAACAAGCAATTGTTGTTTATTAATATACATTTTTTTTTTTAAATATCTTACCATGCCACATATTTTTGATTGACACTGGTGACACAAAAATCACACACTTAGCGTTTAAGGAAAGGTGTAGTTTTTTTATCAATTGCATGCCATAATTGCAACAATCTTGTGTCTAAATGTAGAGTGTTGGTGAGACAGAGGTGTCCATCATGGCTCAAAATAAAGATTGCTACGAAAGTGGCATTGTCTGCATGAAGTACCTGCTCATCTATGTTGGGCTTACAAAAATCTACTTCAGTGACAACTCTGGTAAACCTGTGAGTAAAAGACATATCCCATCTTTTTATTAATGGCACATTTGTCCTTTCAGGAACTAGGAGACTGGAATTGTTTCCATGTTATCTGTTAGTCTGAGCTGATTTGAAATGGTTTGTGTCTGTCCTCCAGAGCTCATCTACTGTTGTGGGAAGAGGATATGAGTTTCAGCTATGGGGAGCAGGATACTACACTGTGGTCCACTTTCCTGCTCAAGATCTGACCATTTTATGGGACCGCAAGACCACTGTCCATATTCGTGCCGGACCCCAGTGGAAGGTCAGAATCGTTCTCTTTGAATCAGCTGTATAATTTAACTCTATAAATCATATTTTTTATTATAATTTGTTTTTAGGGTCAGATGAGTGGTTTGTGTGGAAACTTTGACATGACAACAGTTAATGACATGACCACAGCCGGACATATGGAGGTCAGTAACGCACAGGCCTTTGGAGACAGCTGGGCTGTTGGACAGGTATGACACTTCAAGATACTAAATGTACACTACTGTTCAAAAATGAAGAAAAATTCTTTCTTTTTCAGCAAGAATACATTAAATTATTCAAAATTAACAGTAAAAATGTTTAAATATCAACAACAACAATAATAATAATGATAAATAAATAAATAGTTTAAATCCTTTTGAATGTAATGAAAATAAATCACTTAAATCACTGCAAAATAACTTTGCATCACTGGAAAAAGACTTTAAAACCAAATCAAAATAGAAAACATTAAAAAAATTATTTTAAATTTAAATATTATTTAGTTTACTGTATTTCAGAACAAACAAATGCAGCCTTGGTGATTATAAAAACCTTATAAAACCACACATTTTTGAACAGAGTGTATTCTTACAATTTGTCCTGCTAACCTTGGCTCCTGCCATAGTTTGATTGCTAGTGTAAAATCATAGTAAGCTGTACTGTACGCTAGACTTCACCTAGACTGACTAAACTGCTTTTATGTGTTTATTTGTGTGCAGTGTGAGAGCGACTTTGTAGTTCACAGACCGTGTGAAGGAGATCTCAGTCGGCAGCCGTATGCTAAGCGGGAGTGTGGCCTTCTCTACAGTGACGTATTTGCTCCGTGTCACAATGTGGTGAGCAGCTCTCCTCTGGGGTTAAACTGCAATTTCGGCCCACCGATAAAAAGGCCACGTCTTACCCACAGCCACACACCGGCTCAAAGACGGCATCAGAAAGACACACACACTGTCTGCGACAAACCATCTGAAAGAAGCTTTGAGATGGTTTGCCGTTCAAAATCTGGCCACTAGGGGGCTGTAAAGGTTTGAAAAGCTAGAACATTCCACCATCAACACATTCAGGTGGAAGCCGATAGTCCTGAGTGTGTGTTGCATAACCAATTGTGTGTTTGTGACAGGCTAATTGGGATTTTAGGGATCCATGTATTGTGTGTAACTAATCCTTGTGGTCCCCCAGGTGGATGTGACCTGGTTTTATAAGAACTGTCTGACGGACACCTGCAACTGCAACCGTGGGGGTGACTGTGAGTGTCTGTGCACCAGCATTGCAGCATACGCCCACAAATGCTGTCAAAATGGTGTCACGGTGAACTGGAGATCTCCCACCGTGTGCCGTGAGTACAAACGCACACATGAGGAAGCAAATTAACCTGTTTGTGCTTGTCTGTCATTGAGGTTAATAGGTCAAAGATGAAAATGGGTTTTCACGCATCAGAACAACTTTAAATTTGAATGTGTGCTGTTTCTTTTTATTTTTATCTGAGCCAATAATTCTGACTGTAATTCAGTATAACAATAACTCGTATAGAGTCGTATCTTGTCAGGCATATTTAGAACCAGAATCAGTTTATGTCATTAAAAGAATCACTGTGCAGCCCTCCAACTTTTAAACTTTGGCACTTAAATACAAACCACTAGGTTTCACCCATATTTTGACATTTTATGCTCTCAAAAGTTATTTGAAACATCACTCCCAGTAAAAAATAAATATACTTAAATGTAATTGAATTACATTCATTTAATGCTCAATATACAACAAATACATTTTCATATTTATATACTTAATATAACGCCATGCAATTGTATTTTAGTATACTTAACTGCTATTCTTAAAGTCTGCTAAACTGGAACAACTTATTTTGTACTTAATGCAGTTTGATTGTGCAGAAGTAGTGCTGAAGTCCAGTTAAAGACATGCTTGGTATATCTGATTGTGCTAAAGTGGAACTATTGCAAGTATACTTCAGGTACACTTAAAATATTTTGCATTTAAAGGGCAATATTACACAGTCATCATTAAAAGTGACACGTTTTAGGCTTGTACGCCTAATTAAAATTTTTGTTAAAATTTTTATTTGAGTAAGTCTTGAGTTATCTTTTAATAAATATGTTCATAGATTTTAACTATTCGTAGTAGAAAATAAATATTTTTAAATATACTAGGGACAATTAAAGACCCAAAAAACCAAGAGGTAACAATTTGTAGCGCTGTAGTGCCATTTTGTATCCGCTGGACACAACTGTTACTTTTGGGATGGGGTAACCCTTTAAAGTAGACACTTTGATTAGGACACCAAAATGAGATGTCTTGTTTTCGACCCTAATACCCAAAGACAAACTAACATTCCTAATGCAAAACCAACCCAGCGTTTAATTTGCGTACACTTTTTCAGAACTGCTCCTCTTTGGTGTCAGGATCAGTTTATATAATCAGACTTTGATTCTGTATTCTGTTTCAGTTGCAGATTAAAAAACATAAATGCGCAGCTAATGCTGTTTCATGTTGTTTTTTAAGCTGGTAATGTTGAAATAATGCATGCATGGTCATAATACTACATGATTGACGCTAATATAAATACATTTCTTTTAACAGCATATGATTGTGAATATTACAACCAAGGTAAGAGTGATTTATTCTGTTCATTAGCCTAGAATATTTCTGTAAGCACCAGAAGACCTTGGCACTAACCTTTTTATTTATGTACGGTTGTTAAGAGTTGGGAGAGGGTCCGTTCACTCTGTCCAGCGCAGAGCAGAATGACTCTGCATGTGTGTTTGGGGCAAATGTGAGCAGCGGGGAAGTGTTTCCCCTTCTGAGGACCAATGCTCAACCCAGCACCATTTTCCACTTCATGATCACTACTGGATTATATAAGGACCGAGCTTCCAGTAAGCACATGCTCTTCACTTCAACATCAAAACAAGTGAAAGAAATGGCAAAAGAAAAGGTTTCACTTTATTTGATAGTCCAAATAACTACATGTCAACTACATGTCTACTAGCTCTCATAGTAGACTGTTAGGGTAGGTTTAGGGTTAGTAGAATAAGCTGACATATACTTGCAAAGTTTCTGATAGTCAGTATGTAGTATGTATGTATGTAAGTATGTTGTGGACCCATCTGTAATGATTCCACTGGAGGCGAGTGTAGTGAGAACCCAAGTGCAGATTTGTTAAAGAGAAGTGATTCAAAAATACAAACAAATGAAGACTTAAACACAACAGACTTGACTTGCGACCCAAACAGAGGGGTTAATACATTCAATACAATACAAGATACAATGGGAACACCACGACTACTTATACTGTAGCAACGTGCATTTGAAATTATAATTCTTAAATTTCTAATGAGAATCATTTATAAATCTGTTTGTTTTATTTTTATAATTGAAATAATAAAATTAACATCTAATTTTGAATAATAATTATTATTAAATGCTTCGATTTTTTTTTTTTACATTACAATCGCATCGTATTATTGCATTTATAATATTCCTTTATTGATTTATTTTGTTATTAATAATTTAAATAATATTAATAATAAAAGTAATAATAATAATAAATAACTGAACAAATCGCCTAGCTTCTGAACAAAATTATGCACGGTTTATTTCTAGCATTTACTGCATCTTTAGGCTGAATAGCAGCATCCACTAATGTTGTATTTTTTTATTTTGCACTGTTTCAGGATTACCTGTTGTTTCACTGGAGTCTGCAGAGAGGCCCAACTTTTTTCTGTGTGTAACTGGGAACCGTGGCTTACGTTTGGAACACTGGCAGCCTGGGGAAGAGTTCAGACGGAGAGCGACTTTTATCCACCACCAGGGCCTGTGGTTACCTGGGAGGTCGTCCTTTGAGTTGCACAGTCAGAAGGGTGTCTTCCTCACTCTCTCTCACACACACACACGTGTTCAGAACTACGACCATTCATATACCTTCAAAATCAGCAGCAGTTTTATCATTGAGGGTAAGACCAGTCTGCAAATATCTATCCATCAAATTATAAATTGTGTTATCATCAGGGCCATATTACCTACTCTGATTGTGGAATGAATATAAACATAGTGCAAGGTATTAAAGGGAGCAGGCACACTTATTGGAAATGTGGAGTTCTGCTGATGCATGTCATAAACTCATATTACACTGAAAATGCACTCAGAAAGCTCCTATAAAACAACAAGCTTACAACCTCATTTGCAGTGCTTCCTGTAATGTCTCTAACGTTTATGATGGCTGTGTTCCTGCATTTTAGAGAGCAGTTTTGTGATCCCCTACCGCTTGATGTGCGAGTGGAAGTATCATGCATGTGCCAGTCCATGTGTGAAAACATGCAACGACCCTGATGCCATGCACTGCCAGTTTTTACCTCCGTAAGATCATGTGCAAATACTAATACAATAATATACAAGGTGCTTGGTACGGCAGGTTTTATGCACTGTCATGCTACTAAATTAAAAGGAAGATATTTGAGAAAACAAAGTTTTAGGACGAGGGGATGGGGTCTCAAGATGAAAAATCTAGATGTAAACAAAAATTATTAAATTGATTGTTTTCAACTTAAAAACACACAGTATTGTGTCACAAAATGAATCATTGTTACTGAATTTAATTAAAATCATCATTCCCAGATTTCATTAATGAAAAAACTTAATCTAAAACAAGGTTTTTCATCATAATTACAGCAAGTATTCTGAATAAAACACTACTGCTAAAAAACTACTGCTTTGGGAGCATTAAAAGGGAGTGCACCTTCGTGCATTCAGAGTTGTTGACACTGTTAAAAAGTTGGATGCTCATGCTATGTTTCCAAAAACAACTTGGACATAAGACCGTGTATTTAAGTACAAGTGCCCTTGCACACATCAACCGGGAAGTAGGCCTAGGTTTCCAAAGAAGTGGGTTTTTGGTTGTAAGGGAACGATAACCTTGTTAAGCTTTCTAAAAGAATCCAGTGTTACTTGAATAGTGGATGCCCTTTGTTTTGCTCCAAGTGTTTTTGTTCAAGGCCTAGTTCGATGCAGTATTTGCACATTGTTTAACACTGAAAGATGGCGTGGCCCCATCTATAAAAATCCCTGTCATGATTCTTTGTCAAAATCCAATATTAGGAGGAAAATATGACCTGTGTGTATATTCACCCACGCAATTTCTTCAGAAAAAATAAAAATCCAAATCTGTTCTCTGTCTGATATGTTTTAGGGTTGAAGGTTGTTTTCCACGTTGTCCCAAGTCTATGCTGTTGGACGAAGTGACCAGGCGGTGTGTTTACAAAGAAGACTGTACGTGTGAAACTTTCCTCATCCTTCTGTCTTTTATAAGTATTTATGCACACTGTTAAATTTGTCCTATCACCTGTGTTGTTTCTGATGTGCTTGCAGGTGTGATGCTATCCGCAACCCCGACTCCTTACATGTTTGTGACCCGATCAAACAGAACAACAGCGGCTCCAACCCCTGCTTCTACAACCACAACTACAACCACAACAACTCCCTCCACCACAATGGCAACACCAAGCACCTCTCCGAGCACAACTGCCAGTACTCCAATCATAACTACACCTTTGGAAGCAGAGGATTTAATTGGCAGCCCAACTACACCCACATTAACACCTACCACAGTCTCTTCAACTTTGGCCACCACCACCTCCACTGAAACTCCCTCTCCACCAACCACAGAACCCCCTCTAGTCAGCACTGCCCCGCCCACTACAGAGCCCATAACAACAGTTTTTACCACTATATTATCTACCTCCACCACAGAGGTGCCAACCACATCTGAGCCCACCACTGAACCAGAGACAACGTCTACAACGACCACCATCCCACCTGTTACAACCACTACTGTCATTACAACTGAGACCACAACTTCAGAACCGACTTCAACAACCATCACCACAGAGACAACATCTGTCTCCACAACAACCGAGGAGCCTTCGACTACCACAGCAGCCGCACCAACAACCTCTGAGATATTGCCTTCACCCTCCCCTTCACCTGAGACAGCAGGAATAACAACAGTGCTTCCTCCGTTCCTTCTACCCACAGGGCCCTGCACGGTAAGACTTTCTATGTTAGGGTTGGTCATTCTTATTGAATATTTAAAATTTATAGTATTTAGTGGTATTCATGGTAAAATATACTTTAAATATGGAATATTGGAATTGAATTATTGTTTGTAATTTTCATTTTGTAAGATTAAACCGTGAATAAGAGCCATGTCACAAACTTATCTTTCTAGTGTCTAAACTATAAGATTCTAATAAAGCTGAAATAAAACCTCATAAACTAAAGGAGAAAAAATACATTAAAACATCAAAAAATAATAAAATACAAAACTGATAAAAAATATAGCTGCAAGCAGCAATTATGGGGCGAAGAACTCAAGCAGATAAATCAGGAGCTAAGCATGACACAAGCATCAGACCAAATCCAGCAAAGAGTAATAAAAGCAATTTTAGGATAATTGTGATTGAAACAGCAAAAAAAATTCATAAATACAGCCTCTAATTATGGGATAAAATGGCTTACACTTTTGACCACAGGTAGGCACTGTCTCAAAAGGTTTTGAGTACTTTCAGGTCATGGTCTTGATGGTACATACAAAGTCTCATAATGATACAGCAATGCATTGGTAAAATATAGCATTTTATATCATAATACTCTATTGTAGTCAATTGCAATTTCATGTTTTGTTAAATTATAGCTCCACTAAGTGGCACGATCCTACCAAATTCTTTACATGTCGTTAGAGTGCGCCCATACATATGTGTCTCAAATTTGGTGAAAATATCTTATTTCGTTTTGGAGTTACAGGCATTTCGACTTTTTGCATTTTTGTGCCACTTTCTATCATAATTTTGGTAATTGGGCATTGGTGTTAAGCCGGCACGCTATATTTCTAAATTTCCTACGGTGGTTTTGTGTCGATTGGAGTAACGGTTTCTAACATATCGGCAAACGTTTTTTAAGCGCTAAAATTCAAAGCTGCACAAACCTGACATGTTTGGTATCGCTGGACTTCAGGAGTCTAAAAAGGTGATTCTCACAAAAATAAATCAAACACACCTAAAAGTTCTAGCTATGCGAGTATTACATTTTTACCACTAGGTGGTGTGACTCTTAATTTTTCAGGCTCCTTCAGATGCTTCAGGTGCTGAACATTTTTGTAATTACTTTCTAAAAAATGGACTAATGCATTCTTACAAGAAAAAATTCTAAATAGGCGACGCCCAAAATGGCTGAATTGGAAAAATTGAATAATGTTTGACGCACCAAATCTGAAGAGACCAGTTTTGTGATTTTTGGATAAACCTTTCAGACGTTTTAAGAAAAAATTGCCATTTTTTCTATCTCCTGACCACTAGGGGGCACTGCGCCGAAACACTGCCGGTATCCTTAAGTCATGCTTGTTATGACACATTCCAAGTTTGGTGTCAATACGCCAAGCAGTTACGGAGATATAGCCTCACAAAAAAAAAATTGAGGACTTTTCGTTAAATTCTTTCACTTTATATAATAATAATAATGCATTTTATTTAAAGGAGGTGTCCTTACAGCAAGCAACCAACAAAGTAATAACCATAAAGAGACAGTAAAGAGACATTATAAAATATACAATAAAAGAAAATTCATTACACATCAAAAAATAAAAAAGCTTCAATTACATGTAAGCCTGAGTAAAAAAAATAAGTTTTAAGACGTGATTTAAAAATATTAAGACTGTCACTGTTCCTTATGTTAGGGGGGAGCGAATTCCACAATCGAGGTGCCACAAAACTAAAAGTTCTGAAAGTTTGCGGAGGAGTTTTGTAGAAAGACTAGAGAGAAGAGCATTACAGTAATTAATTTGTGAAGTGACCAGCGCATGAATTAAATTTGCTGTACTGCTCTTGGTAAGAGAAGGTCGAAGGCGGCTAATATTACGCAAATGAAAATATGCGGCACCTGTAATGTTATTTATATGTGCTTCAAAGGAGAGTGTGCTATCCAGAATGACACCCAGACTCCTGACCTGTTGAGATGGGTAAATTTGTGTATTGTCAATAATTAAAGAAGGACAATTAGATTTAGCCAAAGTTGATTTAGTGCCTACTAGTAAAACTTCGGTTTTGTCACTATTTAGTTTTAGGAAATTACCTGAGAGCCAAGCTTTATTTAAGATAAGCATTTATTTAAGATAGGTAGAAGAGAAGAACTAGAAGGTTTAGAAGATAAATATAATTGGGTGTCATTGGCATAGCAATGGAAATTGTTACCGTATTTCCTAAAAATAAAACCAAGAGGAAGTAGGTAGATCATAAATAAAATATCCTTGAGGAACTCCAGAAGTAACTACAAGTGATCTTGATTTAAAAAATTTTATTTGGACGTATATTCCAGAATGGTTAAACGAATTGACTTGAATTTCGGTAACTTTTGCCAGCATGGTCTAAAGATGTTCTGGATCAATTTTTGTGACAATTGGTGAAACAGCCTAGGACGAGTTCGAAAAAGTAGGTTTTATGAACAATTGAGAATAGCGCATTTAAAATATGAAGCTCTTTTCGAAAAGGATTCAGAGGAAAAAATAAATTTTGTTGTGTGGCTTACGTTTTCAAACGTTATTAGCATACATCTTTTGAAAGTTTGGACAGTCGGTGGCGCTAGAGAGTTTGAGTTAGAGACTCCAAACTTGCTATGGTTAATGGTAGGACTGTCCTCTATCAGTGTGCAAAATTATACAACTTTCCTGCAAACGGTTCTATGGGCTGCCATAGACTTGCTGCGGAAAGGAAGAAGAAATAACGTTAGAAGGAGAATAATAACGCCAACAGAGACAATAAGTGCCATCACACCTTCGTTGCTTGACCCCTATTGATAATAGCTCATGAAGAGAATAACACATTTACACACACGCTTATAAATATTCACATCTTCAAGAATAGTTGGTAATCCACAGGGTGAACATTAACTCTAGGGTCTTAACTTGTTCTTGAGTCATTCCTGTCCAGTTGCCAGGATCTTGATGTCCTGAGGGAAGAATCATGAGTTAAGATGCAGCACAGTGAATAATTGATGAATCTGTCATAATATAACACAAGAACAGGCATCTGAAAGATAGCTAATCGATGCATGCTACCTGAAATCATCCCAGGGTGCCTTATGTAGTTTTTGGTGGTGGAAGGTGTCTCATAAATGTCTCTGTTTTGTATCCTCACAGCCTCCATATTCATTACGTGTGGATGAGTGCAGCGAGTACATCTGTGTTAATGGACAGCTGATGCTGCATAATTCCTCTCAGCACTGTAGATACAACATCAGCCAGCCACAGTGCAACCTGCTGGGCACACCGATCCAGATCAACACAGACCCCTGCTGCCCACTGTGGCAGTGCCCATGTAAGACAAACACACATGACCATTCACATGTGCTCTAGGTAGGAGGTGTTTATATCTGTGGTATTATAGTGTTATTTACTGTTATAGTACTTATTCATATTTTAAATAAGCTTTTATTTTTTATATTTATATTTTTACTTTTTCATTTTAATTTATTTTTAAAATGTGACCCTGGACCACAAAACCAGTCATAACTGTCAATTTCCTAAAATTGAGATTTATACATCACCCAAAAGCTGAATGAATATTGATGCACGGTTTGTTAGGATAGTATAATATTTTGCCGAGATAAAACTATTGAAAATCTGGATTCTGTAAAAACACAAAATTAAAAATATTGAGAAAATCACCTTTAAAGTTGTCCAAATCAAGTTCTCAGCAATGCATATTACTAATCAAGAATTAAGTTTTTGTTTATTTATGGTTGGAAACTTATAAAATATCTTCATGAAACATAATCTTAATATCCTAATCATTTTTGGCATGAAAGAAAAATCTGTAATATTTTTAATTAATTAATAAATAATTTTAAATAATTTAATTTATTTTCAGATAGTTGCAAAGGCAACATTTCTAATTCCCCCTTAATTTATTTTTATTTTTCAGTTAAAAGGTCTGATCACACCAATCATGAAAACTTATTAGTGCTGTCAAACGTTTATTCACATCTAAAATATACATAATAAATATATACACATACAGTATCTCACAAAAGTGAGTACACCCCTCACATTTTTGTAAATATTTTATTATATCTTTTCAAGGGACA
>JAUCNO010001792.1:60822-139208 GCA_032353835.1 Enteromius viviparus
AGCGGTTATTATTCGAAAAGAACGAACCTGCAAATGTCTCAACTGACCAATCAGAATCAAGCATTCCAGAGAGCCGTTCAATAATGAACTTCCATTGAAAAAATGACGTAAGGAATGAGTAAATAATGGCAGAATCATCCTTTATATGAACTGTTAATAATAAAAATGATTAAAGAACAACCACAGACACAACTGCTTTGCATACACACATCTGACCTCTCACCATCTCAGACACACAGCTGTGAAGTCTTGATTTATTTCCTGTAAAAACCCCCTGATAAATCTTCAAAACCTGGCCTCCGTTTGAACCTCCAGAATCCCTGTTTCAAAATTAATGAACCTGAAATTTATAACACTCACACACTGCTCTCAAAAGAGTTTAATGCCTTTTCATTTTATCATTGTTATACAAACAAAAATGGTATATGGGTGAAAAGTTCAGCTCTCAGTGGTGCCACTCGATCATTGTTAGACAAATGTCACCATGGGAACTAACATGTCAATCAAGTGGAGCCCCCAAGGTGCAGCAATAATAGTCACTGATCCTGCTGTGTTAATGTGTGTGTGTGTGTGTGTGTGTGTGTGTGTGTGTGTGTGTGCGTGCGTGCATATGACTCATTATTATAGCTGCACTCTTCTTGGTACAGATGTCAAAACAGGCCACGTATCATGTATATCTTGTAAGCTTGTGAAAACACACTGCTAAACATCAGAATGTATTTCATTATTAATAATCTAGTGCTGTCACGATTAATCACGATTAATTGCATTTTGTTTACATAGTATTATAAATACACACTGATGCATATATATAGAAAAAAAATTACATATTAAATAATATAATATATTATATGTAAATTATATGAATATAACTATATACAAAATATATACTGTATGTATGTGTATTTATTTAGACATAATAAATACCTAGTGCACACAGATATATTATGTACAACTTTTTATTGTGGATGTGATTAATCGCAATTAATTGTTTATATTAAAATATCACACACTGTGTTAGTACTGAGTATGTTTAAATCAACATTGCATGTTCTTGAACATTGCTTATCCTTCCATATATATATAAAACAGGAGGTAAAATCAGGCCAATTATATTAAGTGTATTTTTTTTATATGTATAATGTGATGCAAGTTAATGTACCGTTAGAGCAATAATAAGAAATAATAGTATTCAGATCCAGATGGATAATAAAATCATGTTGACATGTTTTCAAATTTTTCAAGGTGCATTAAAAAAAAAAATATATATATATATATTTAAAATTTTGTTAATGTAGTACATTTGTATATAATTTATTCCAGATGAAAAACGACCTATTAATATAGTTTCATGTTGACTTTAAACACAGGATGCCTTGTTTGTGTTCATTTGTAGGTCACAGTTTCTCTGTGTGTGTGTGTGTGTGTGTGTGTGTGTAGGCAAAGAAGATGGTAAAACCTGCAAGAGAGTAGCCATCAGGACCACCATCAGAAAAGACGACTGTAGAAGTAACGCACCAGTAAGTGTGAAAGAACACTATGAACATTATCTATGAAATGCAGTACAATAGAGTGTACTTCAGAGTCTCTTTATTGTCCTCTTCAGGTGACTGTGTACTCATGTGATGGAAAGTGTCCATCAGCCACCATCTTTAACTTTAACATTAACAGTCACGCACGTTTCTGCAAGTGCTGCCGTGAGAACGGCCTCCAGAACCGCATCATTCAGCTGTACTGCACTCGAAATGCCACAACGGTGGACTATTACTACCAGGAGCCAATGGACTGCTCATGCCAGTGGAACTGATTCCATGCGAACTGTGTGAAGTAAAGTTAAGAGCTTGACGCGGACAGGCCCGATTCCGACTGCATGTACAGTACAGTACAGTATCTGCAAAACCGCAAACTACTAACAATCACTGTATTTGTTGTGTCTTTGATATCTATAATTTATCTGTAAGGTTAATCAAACATTTACTCAAACAAGAACAACAAACTGCTGTGTAATTGGTGTATTGTTTAGCTTAGTATTAACATATGATGAAATGACAAGGGGCAAGTATTATTAGAATCATTATTTGATTTTGCATTTTAAATGCATTTATACATTTTACTTTTAAGCAAATGCTTTATTGAAATGGAAACTTTGTGCTTCTTCTAACAAAAAAATGCTTTTTAAAATAAACAAGCCCTGTTCACATCAAGAGTAATAATGAGAAGGGTAGCTATATTTGCGTCCAACCCAACATGCATCTAAATCTCTTCAAAACAAGATTGATTCTGATTGGCTGTCCAATCAAATAGGATTTGTTTCAGCAGTGGCGGCAGGACCACTTCCTCACCCAGTTAATCAAGTGCACTCAGAATTTAACGAAGTAAATAAGAATAAATACGTTAATGACAATCAATAGCACAAACAAAACAATCTAGTTTTTAATATTGCAATGGCGCTTTTCTAATTTTATTAGAAGCATTTCATCAAAGTCAAATTCTAACATTTATATTTCTACGCTTTTTCAAATTTCTAGTTTAAACAATGTAATTACGAATAAGTTATCACATGAAATGTACAGCAGAAGTGGCACAAAAGTGGCTTATATTGACATTTAATGAGGCTCAGATTTGCCATGAGTTAAAGTCATAAATTAATGTTAAGATTAATTTTTTAAAAATAACATTCTCAATATAGAAATATGAAATTATTTAAATGACTAAGATTCTAGGTAAAAAATTCACTGATCGTGTTCATGAATGATTGATTCAGATGATTCGTTCGAACAGCTGATTCATTCATGATTGAATCTAGTGGATGTCTTTATGAATAGGTATTCACTGATTCATTGAAATTTTTTTTAATGAATAAAACACTGCTGTGTTTGCCTTTAGAGTTGCACAGTGGCTGTTACTTTATTTGGAGCAATTTTTATTGATGAAATATTAAAATCAGGCAGTAGCGTTATAGTCAGACAATGTAAGTCACTTAATAAGTTATTAACTTTGTGTTTATTGAAGTGATATTAAACTGAACCATCTATTAAATCATTATTACATTTGCAAACTAGCTTACATTTTTTTTAAAAGCCCTAACCCTTCACAAAATGTGTGCCTAAAATCAGCTAATTAACAAAGTGTGTAGAAGCACCTAACCCTGATCAGCATATGATTACAGCATGCAATACTTTTAAGTTTTTAAAGCTTTATCATTATCATCCTTTGTGTGAACAGGCCTTGAAGTAGACATTTGATATTTAAAGAGAAATCCCACACAGTTGCTTGACAGACACATCCATCACTCACTAGTTGTGTTGACACTTCCCATGTGCGGTCTATGTTTAAGCATATGTTTCCACAAAACATAACATGATGAACTTGAATTTCCATACTATAGCCATAATGCCAAAAACATGATTTCTGCTGCAAGTGAACTACATTGTATAAGCCTAAATATGCTTAGCATATAGCAAACTACCTATAAACCTGCATGTTATTGTCAATGTTTTTTAAATAATAAAATAAAAATACAAAAAAACTATATTTTTCCATATGCACTGTGCAAATCAAGTATTTAATTGCCACAGATTAGAATACAGCAGATATGAATGATTTACAAAATGACCAAACTGAATAAATAATTGGTAAAAGTGCAGAAAAACTACAGTGTTGTAGCATCTTCACCCTGATCTAATTCCAGCAGTGATTTATTAACTAGAACAGCCCACGCGTGACTTGACTGATATCTTGCTGAGTTGTGTTTTGTTTTCAAGTCAGGTAATTAAAATGTTGGAGAGGTTCATCTCCTCCCTCGTGAACATCTGCTGAATCAGAATTGAAAGGAATGCTGTGAGTTCAATTCAGTGAACTCTCGATTTCCACCCAGAACAACATCCACTCTTTATTTGTACAGTAAAAGCAGCAGAGCTTCGACAATGAAAGTCTGAAGCAGTGATATAAACATAAAAACACTACGAAATAGAAAAATAACAAAGCTGTACAGCTTAAACAAAAAGCTGCAAGCTTTCGCATTTGCCCAGTGCAAGTGCTTTTAAGGGTAGTACTGTATATACAACTCTGAAGCATTCCAAACATTACATAATGTGTGTTTATGAATTATTCTTGACAGCTAATATAAATTGTTTTGAGTTTGTTCTCATCGGGTGATGTAATGCACGTAGGAGCGCAATGCAGGATTTTTATTTTCTTAGTGTTTAATGCAACTCTGTGCTGCCCCTGCATGACTTTTGTCATCTTGACAACCTGTACTTATTTCGGTTAAAGAATATATGAGGTGCAGAGGCTGTCTGATCTGAATGAATGAGACGCGGAGGAGGTGTGGTTGAATCCTCCAGTGTGGGGTTTGTAGTGTTGTAAGATGCTGGCATGGGCATCTGCAGTGGCAGGGGAGGCGTGTCCTCAAGGAATGTGGGGTATTTTTTTTGTGTGTAAACTGAACCGAGCCAACTTGTTTGCTCTAAGATGCCGCGGAGTGCTCTTATGACCACAAAGACTGTTTTAGGATGCTGCTGAAGTTTGACTGACCATTGTAGTGTAGGTTATTATTACAGTGCAAGCTGCAAAGCTAAAGAGCGTAGTGCCTAGCTTTAAGGATATGGTGTCGTCTATGGACACTGGAATTATGGGATGGAGCTCCATGGATAAAGTTCTGGCATTGTTATGGCAACTCCTGCACTTCTTTCAGGTAATAATGCATTTAAACGGTTCATTAGATTGCATCATCTTCAAGTTTGGGGAAAATGCATGTGCTATAAAAAAAGCTTTCTGAGAGCTAGAGTTACGTAAGCTGTTTGTGTTAAAACTTTCTAAGCTGGAATAGTTCATTAGAAACCTTGAACGTGAAATTAAAATTGACGCTGTTTGCTTTCTTAATAAATGTTTCTGTGCCGTTATTTGTTAATGCAAGAGCAGATCTTTGCAATCTTTTATTGCAATGTAGTAACTTGCTGTGCATCTAAAATGTATTTTCTTTTCAGCTGACGTCATCAAGGCCAGAAATAATGTTAATTATTTGCCAGATACAGTATTTTTACAGTAGTTGTCATTGCTTTAGGGAATTGTGCCTAAATCAAGGCTGGTAAATAACAGTAATGTAAATAATGCATGCATCCAGAAATGCCATACATTCAAAAGCTTTTTCATGTCAATTTTAAAGATAGCAGTCTTCCTCAACCCTTTCCTCCTGTCGTCCTGCAGGCTTTCAGTCTCTCATGCTCCAGAAGTCCATCCTCTGTCTATGTGCAGGTGGCATTTCAGTGTTTTCCATCTCGGACAGATCATGCTTATACACTTTTTTTGGGAAACAAGGTGCGATGCAAACACTATTCCTCTCACATGCTCTCAAATAGAGGGTTCCTTGGGGGTTTTTAAACATCTGTGAAATCTTCAAATGGTTCTTTAAAGTTTACATTGGACAAAAAAGGTTCTTTTAATTACGAAAATATTCTTCTCGCTAAGGGAAATGGTTCTTTTAAGATATGTTCACTGAAAGGTTCTTCAGGAAACCCAGAATGGAACGTCTTTGGCATTTCAGTGTTACAAGAGTGCAACCTTGAACACAACACCAATAATAAGTAGCATGATTTTATTTGTAGCAATAGCCAACAATACATTGTATGGGTTTTTTAATTATTTTTCTTTTTTTTGAAAGATCATGTTGCATTAAAACACTTTTCCTACTGTAAATATATCCAAACTTAATTTTGATAAGTAATATGCATCGCTAAGAACTTAATTTGGACCAGTTTAAATGTGATTTTGCCATTATTTTGTTTTTTTTGCACCCTTAGATTCCAGATTTTCAGACCTCAGTCCAAACATAAGCTTATTTATTCAGCCTTCAGGCGATACATTCGTGTTTTTTTTACAAACAATTGACCCTTATGACTAGTTTTGTGTTCTAGGGTCACACATGATAAGTGAGTATCTCCCCCTCTGTCAGGTGCTGAGCAGTACTGCAGCGTGTGAAGATATGTGTGGGTGTCTGATGCAGTTCAGAGCGCCACAAGCTTCTGAAAAGCTGGAATTCAGTCTACAGTCATACAATGGCACAGAACTGCAGGATGCTAAGTCTTTCAATCTTGGTAACTCAAGAGGTTTTAATTGGACAAATGCCCGTTTTGGCTGTGTTTTAATACTCTTGTTTGCTCTGTTGTTTTTAGCTCCTCTCGTGACGTCCTCTTTACGCGTGAATGTCTCATCTACGACTGCCGTATTCAGCTGGCCTAAATTAGATGATGGAGATGTCTTGGATGTGTGTTTGGATGAGCAATGCTGGGTTATGTACCATTTTCAGCCACTCCACCGAGTTACAGGGTTACAGCCTGGCCATCGTTACAATGTCAATGTGACAAAGAAAACATTCTTCCCTCATCTCCAAATTAATGTTACACAAAGCCAACAGCTGGCCATAAAGACGGGTATGTACACATACACATGCAATGAAAGGTGTTGTGGTGAATTGCTTGAAAGACTGAAATAAAATATAATTAAGGCTAATATACTGTATATTTACAAACAGGTTTGTTAAAAAGTATTCATGGAAAAATTGAGAAAAGAACATAACATCAGATAAAAAAACTTAAAATGAAAACATAAAATATGATAAATAAACAATTATCATTATTTAAAAAATAATATTTTACAAATTTTATATGGATTGCTTTTATGGTCATTTAGAATATTATTTAAAAAAAATTTATAATACTATACCAGACCATAAAATATTATATTTGATGAAATGAATCACCATTCACTTTTATTGTGTGAGGAGTGTCAGTCATTTCAAGAAGATGAAAAAGTATGTAAATAGTAGGAAAACATGTCAAGACACAACTTCCTTCTGCAGGTCAGTGTCCCGTTGGCTGGCATGCTGTGGGATGGAGCTGTTATAAGGTGAACCTGATGTTCATGTCATGGTCTGGAGCGAAGCAAGCATGTGAAAGATCAACCCCAGGGTCACATCTGGCCAACACAAAAACAGATGCAGAGTTTCTATCTGTCATAACCTTCTTAGAATCCTATAACCATCTTCAGCTGTTGTGGACAGCTTTAAATGACCGTGAGGTACAGTACATGGCAAACTATGTTGTTGTTGTTTGTTGCATACTGAAACCATAGTGTGTCCTATGTTTTAAATATCCACAGACAGAAGGTGATTTCCGCTGGTCTGATGGCTCTACCTACAATTTAAATATTGAAATGACGTCATCGCTTGCACCCAATCAAACCGGCTGTGTTGCGATGCAGAAGAATGCGACTGGAGCGGGATTCTTCTTCACTGCTTTCCTGTGTTACCTGCAGCTTCCTCATATTTGTCAAGAAGAGTGTGAGTGAAGGAGAGAGATACTGAGTGTGGTTACTCTCACTGCGATAAGAGGGATTTGATTTACACAAGCAGAACATGTTCCTCGATCAACATCTACTGTTGTTCCTGGAAAAAGAGGTTGGGTTGGAGTCAGGATTGATTGGGTTGATAGGAATGTTGTTCTTGGACCAACAAAGCATGTTGGTCCAGGAATATGTCCTGTTTTGATAAATCAAGCTGTACGATAAGCATGACTCGGTCTGGACTGAGCATTTTCAGAGAAAAGGCCTGATGAATACTGTATTGAAAATTAAAAGTCTTGGTTGTTTCTCCGTAATTAATTTCTCCTTATTTTTTCATAATTAGAAAAAATGAAAGTTGGTGGTGATATATAGACACATAAAACTATATATAAAAATGCGTTCATTTAAAAAGATCAAACCCTAAGTGAAAATTTGAAATGTTGCCTAAAATTACTTAAAATGAATTAAAGCTAAATTAATATAAAGTGCAAAAAACAAGAATTAAAAAACAAAGAATAAAAGCATGTAACAAATTTGCTAAAATTGAACTGTGATCATAAAAGGTGATATTTTGAAGAACTTTAGTAGCCAAACTGCTGGTAGCCATTGACTTCCATAGAAAAAATTAAGAAGAATTATGCCATAAAGGCACCTTCAGCCCATCTCTGAGTCTGTATTTTGCAGCATGGACTGCTGGGTAATAGTACACTGTGATCTCTGCACCAAAGAAACCACTTGATGTAGTTTCACAGACTACCACAAGACCAGTGGTGCACATGAAATGTGGCATTTGAAGGCTCCCAGTCTCAATTTTCTCTCTATTTATCTGAATTACTGTCTGACAGAAATTTACTTTAGATTGATTGTGTGTTTCAGTGTTGCAGAGCAGAAGTGAATGGCTGAATCTGGAGAGTGTGTGTGAGACAGAAGCAGTGTTTATCTGGTCAGATGAGTCTCACCTGGATTTATCTGCTGGTTTTACGCTTGCTCTACGAGCAGAAGATGAATCAGAGGATCAAACCGTCTCACATGTGGTGCTCACAAGCACTCAAGACAAAGTGAGAGTTCAAGGACTCTCTCCTGGACACGTCTATCATTTCTCACTGCTTCTTACACGGCCCAGTGGGGCGTCTCAGACCCTTGGACCCATTTTTATTGCCAGTACAAGTAAGTCTCTACAGCTCTAGTACCAACACACATTAGAGGAACAGCTATCCAAAAATGCACTGTTTTTGTAATGTTGCAGAGCCTAATCCTCCTCAGAATCTCACAGTGACAGCTGTCACATCCAGTCAGATTGCATTGAGTTGGGCTGCCCCCCATTCTAGCCATAATGCTCAGTTTGAGCACTTCATCTTGTGCTGGGTGGATCTGGTCTCTGGCAGAGGCCATGCCATTCGCTTGGATAAGATGAATCGGAGCGCTGTGATTGGTGGTTTGAAGGCGTATCATGCTCACAGGATCACGGTTGTGTCTGTCACGGCTCAAGGTGTGGAAAGCTCTGACAGTCGGTCCGTGACTGTTATCACAGGTAGATTTTGCAACACATTAAGTGTGTAGGAGATATCAAGGGTTGAACATAAAACATATTTATCATCAATATCTCAGCTAACAGGGAAACTTCTCAGAACTTTGGCAAGTGCTCTGGCCAGTTTCTTCGCTAATTGTGAACAAACGATCCTAAAGTAACGTTCTTTCTGTATTGGTGTTCTCAAAACATTAGCACGCTTAATATATACTTCTTTCATTTATGTTATTGTATGTTTACCTGACTTTTTTTTTTCTACTAGCTACTTGTTTCAGAATGTTCAAAGAAAGTTCAAAAGTATTCATATTCCCATAATGTTTGCAAAATTATAATTATAATTATACGTTTGCATAAAAATAAAAAAAAATTGCTAAAACATTTAAACAATTATTATAAGAATATATATATATATATATATATTTTTATTTATTTATTTATTTATATAATTTATCTATAATAAATATTTTATATAACATATATTTTTACAATTTAGAATTTATTTGGACAAAATCTTTTTTACACTTTAAATTTATCATTATGAGCAAAACATAAATAAATAAATATATATATATATATATATATATATACCATTGCCTAATTACCCATGCATATTACAAGCATCTTATTTGGTGTAATAATAATGTGTTTCTACAACAATGTAGACAATGCATGCAAATAAGCAGATGCTCTTAAACTAATTCCCCTTTATTTCCCCCTTTAATTTATGTTTGAATCATTTGTCCGGTTATTGAGATTCACACAGATGTTTGGATGTGTGTGTTTCAGAGGTCAGTCCTCCACGCAGGGTCTCAGTTGAGGCTGTGGGCCTTGAGAACATGACTGTGTGCTGGCGGCCTTCACTAGATGAGGATGTTGATAAATATTACATCCAGCTCCACCCACAAACAAATCAGCTTCAAACTAGAGAATTCTGGGTAAACAGCTCCACCTGCATCTCTCTTACACAGCTCAGGTCAGGGGGGACATATGAAGTGGGAGTGGCTGCAGTGAAGGCCAGAAACATGAGCATAGTGACAACCACACAACAGACTCTAAGTATGATTCAGTTCTGTTATGTTTATGATTCGACTTCCATTTCCTCCACTCTGCCCCCTTTTTAGTCTACAAAATGTAGTTTTGATTCTTCTTTCAGAACCTGATAGCATCCGGGTTGCTGTCCCGTACAAAGTTGGCACACACTCTGTGGAGCTCTTTGTGCAGATGCCCAGAAACAGCATTTATGACGGCATCACTGTTACTTACCAGAATAATCAATCCTGGAGGCCAGTGTCCGAAGACAGCACCAAACTGTTAGTCGACAAGCTGAGTCCAGGAACGCAGTATGACTTTAAAGTGTTTGTGACCAGCAGAAACACAAGCAGCGAAGGCTTCGCTCTGCCACCTGTGAGGACCTGTGAGAAACTTTACAATATTACAATATTAGTCTGAAATCATCTAATGTTTCTTATGTCATCTAATGTTTGCTTAACATAAAAAATAATAATAGTGAATCTAATAAATTAATATTAAAACACTATATCGTTAGCAAAACAAATATTGATTGTTTACATGGTATATTTTAATGTTAAGATGTCATAGTTCATTCAAAAAACAAGCAGTGTTTTATTTTTTATTTTATTTTTAATCTGAAAAGAAAAAAAGATAAAAAGATGCATGCCTAGATTTGGCAAATTTCATGCACTTATTTTATAGAAATAGAAAGTGTTGCTATAACAATGCATGCAAATAAGCAGATGCTTTTCATTGACTGTATGCTGTATGTTGATAAATAAATAAAAATTAACCCTACATTGTCATATGATCTAATTATATTACTTATTGCAGCAAATGCAGATGTAACGTTGAAAATAACAGTGCTTTACCTTATTTTGCACAATGCGCATATTCAAGTATTCAGTCTAGTGTAGAACTGATTTAGTTTGAATCTGTTTATTTGATGCCAGGTTTGGCTCCTCCCACTCATGTGCGTGCTGGTGTTGTGACTGACAGCTCTGTAGAGCTCCTGTGGGACGGGGCTGAGGGGGCGGGACATCATTATGAGGCGCTGTGTACGAACTGCGCTGATACTGTCATGGTACGATCTTGTGTGTGAGTACACATCCTGTGTATGATGTCTGCGTTTCTGTAAATGATCACATTTCATGAGAGAAATACGTTTCCTGATTCCATTCCCATGGGATTATTAATATCATTTTTATGAAACTGCAGTGAATATTTTATGCTGTCCTTAAATAATAAATACTTGAAGAAAAGGAAAATAGTTTGTTTACTACTTTTTTGTGTGTCTTTGTAGGTACAGAAAGTAGTCAACACTAGAGCAATTTTTAAAGACGTGATTGCAGGAAAAATATGCAACTTTTCAGTCCGAACCGAGAAGGAGTTTTTCAGAGACAGTCTGGCTGTGTTCATCACCATAAGAGCTGGTACACATACATTTACGCAATAAGCTCAACTTCCTATGCTATTATTCAAGAGTTTGGAGTCATTGAGATTATATATATATATATATGATTATCATTTTTTTGTTTTTGTTTTTTTTAGTGCAAAGCAACGATTTATTGTAATTAATTTCTTCCAAAATAAACGTTTTATGTATACAAAAATATTTATTTTGGTTGCAATGCTATTTTATTTAATAAAAAATAATAATTTTATTTATAGGTTATCTATTAAATAGATCTAAAGATCAGTTCTCTTCTTTCAAATGTTCTATTCATCAAATAATCTGTTTATCAAAAAAAAACTTACAATTTCAACAAAAATATTAAGCATCACGACTGTTTTCAACACTAACAATATGTTTCTTGACCAGTAAATCAGCATATTACAATGATTTCTAAAGGATCAGGAGAATTACCTTTTAAAATATATTCAAATAGCTATATTTTGTATATAAAACAGTAGTTCCCAGTATTATCACTGTGTTTGTTAAATAAATGCAACCTTATGGGCACTTCCTTTAAAACTTAAACTAACATTGTTGTATTTGAAACTTCTTGTTTACTTGTTATATAATTACATTTTTAAAGAAAAATTAATACATTTCTCTAGAATGTCAGTTTTTTGTGTTTCATGACCATAGGAGCCTGTTATAACTTTAATTGCTTTGAGTGTTTTTGTAGCTCCCAGCCCGGTCACCTTGTTGCCAGTGCAGAGGACATCAGCGTCTCTCAGTGTGCGCTGGAAGGCCGGCCGGGGGGTCTCTGACTCCTTTATCCTGTCCATCAGAAACTCAACCTTTATCCTGCAGACCAGTCAAAATGCGTCTGATGACAGGTGCGGATTTAGATCAGTTATCTGCCCTGAAGATTCTTTCTGAGAGAGGATTGAACTGTGGCTTTCTCTTTTATTAGAACATATCTCTTTGACGACCTGTTGCCTGGAAGTGTGTACACTGTTGAAGTGAGCAGTGTTAGCGGAGACAGACAAAGTTTACCAGCTGCTGTAAACACTAGCACATGTGAGTGGGACTACACTTAATACTTACTGCCTAAATAGAAAGCTGCCAATCAAAACAGCATGCTAGCTGAAATGAAACCTTAAAAATGACTCATTTGAAACAATTCTCTGGGGGTAGCATCTGTTTATATACACCCTAACAAATAGAGCTCTTCACGTGAAACCAATTTAGCTGAATGTTAGCATGCCACTAAATTTACTTGATACTATCATATTAATGCATAATTATTTAGTTAAATAATCACTTTTAATCTCCCTGATCTGTTTATTATTAGTTTTAGGTATTGAATAAAATGTACACCCCTGTTTAAAAAGTTTACAGTTGTTACAATGTATTCATGTTTTTAAAAGTAGTCTCCAAGCAGATTTTATTTGATAAAAATGCAGCAATATTTTGAAATATTGCAATTTAATGTAACTGTTTTCTATTATTATATTTCTTTTTTATTATTATCAGTCTTGAAAACAGCTTAATATTAACAAGCAGTGTGTAATTGAATTAGACTGTCACTTTAAGTCTATTAAATGTATCCTTGCTTAATAAAGGTATTTCTTTCTTTCAGAAAAACTCTCGTCTGCCGTCTTGCATGCATTTCTTCCCCGCCCAGCTTATTCCAGTACAATCTGGGGTTGCACTTGAATTGGCCATAAGAAAGTAAAATTATCATAGAGTCTTGAGAATTTGTTTTTTTTTTTGTACTTCAGTTCCAGAACCTCCTGATGACCTCACTTTCATTGAACAGGAAGTGAGCAGCATGTATGTGATGTGGACACGCCCACCGGGCAAAGTGGATGGTTACAGGGTAGGGTAGGCTTTTTATTTATCCAATCAGCATCGAGATCCACATACTGAAGGATGTGATGGATTGTTGAAGCATTAGATTTTTGCTTGTTTGTTTACTCGATAAGAAATGAATTGAAGTGGTTATTTGAAATGAAGTTGGTATGTATTTGCAAGCAGGACTAGACTAGTCTCAGGGCCTTTGTGCAACTGTTAAAACTTTCATACTGACCGTCTCAGCTGAAATGTAGCCTAGCAACACCCCCTGTGCTCGGGTTTCTGCCTTTCTCATAATACATGAGCGCCATCCTTCATTATATCTTACAAGCAGAAGGAAGGTATTTGAGTGTGTGATGTAAAGATTGTTTTTGTGCAGTTTAATGTCCTAGGCCACAGTGATGTTTCCTAGTACAGTTTTTATTATTTTATTCAAACTAATATTGAAAAGTTTGGGTTTCGTGAGATTTGTTATGCTCTCATGCTCACCAAATGTTTTCAGAAAATACAGTAAAAGCAGAAATATCATTACAGTTCAAAAAAGCATTTTTTTCTTTGCATATATTTTAAATTCTACATTTTCAGCATCATTACTCCAGTCTTCCGGGGCACGTGATCCTTCTAGAATCATTCTAATACGATAAGAATAAATTTGCATCATTATCAATGTTGAAAACTGCTTATTTTATGTGCAAACCATTTCAGGACAGTATTTGAAATAGAAATAGAAATCGTTTGTAACATTAATGCTGTCACTTCTGGTCAATTAAATGCATTCTAAATGCATATTTTATTTCCTGTTGCTTTCTTCTCATTCAAACCTCTTTAGCTTCAGTATGGCTTTGCGGGTGACATCCCTCTGCAGCACCAGGTTGATCGTCATGGCAACAGTGTCAGGATTCATGACCTGACCCCAGGAAGTGATTACAGGTTTGAGATCCAGTCCTTCCTGGGGTCAGATTTCAGCCAGACCACATCCCAAAACATCTCTACTAGTAAGAGTCAATATTTCTGAAGAAGTGGCCCCCTCTTAGTGATGCTTTCTGCTTTTAGTGTCAATAATAAGTACAGATGAGAAATAAAATGCACAAACACATTTTAACAATAAAGGTAATTCTTGATTTTTTTTTATTTCAGGGCCAGCAGGTCTATGTTCACTCTCTGTGTCTCATGTCAACGGGACGTCCGCCACAGTGTCATGGGAACCAGCCACTGGTCACTGTGATTTTTATAGAGTGTTGGTCAGTAACAGCTCTCATATCTGGACACTAGATGTGAGTCCACACTCGCAGCAAGTCACTGTCAGCAGCCTGTGGAACGGCTGCTCCTACAACATCACAGTACAGCGCTTCAGAAACAACCTCAGTGGAAATGCAGCCACAGTCACCATACATACAGGTTGGACTATTATTACCCACAATACACAACTGAACGTACTAGTTTATATTGTCCATTAAAGTTTGAATTGAACCAAACTGAATAAATTTGACTTGAACAGAACTGATTCTCATTGCATTGAACAAAGCATAACTTAATTCAACTGAATGTGTATGTGTATATATATAATTGCTTTTAAAGTAACAATAATGTTTTTTTAAATAGTTTTAATTTTAGTAACTCTGAATTGAACTGCAATGAATGAAATATTCAGTTAGGTAGGTTTGCTTTGGTTCAGCTGATTTGAACTGAACTGAACCAATCTGACTGATTTGAACCAAGCTGAAATAAATCCATTTGAACAGTTTATTACCAAATTGTTTAATTACTTTTGCATATTATCAACGTTTAATTGTTGATTGTGTTTATTTTGTTGTATTCTAGCATTCATACGGTTTAATTTGAATCTTGTTTAGCTGTATTTGCATTGCTTGTTTTGCGTGTCACTTGTTTGTCCACTCGTAACGCACATGGAATTGCATAACATTTGTTTAAAAGGTGTAATTTTAATAGTGTTTGCTTGATTGTTTGAGTGAAACTGAATCCCAACAAAACTGTTCTGAGCTGTATTAAATTTTTAGCGAATGTCTGCTTATAAATTTTTCCGTACACATGTTTATTTTATAGTGAAAAAACTAAATCTGTGTGTTTCAGTCCCTGCCAGTCCTGAGGGGTTGCGAGTGATAAACGTGTCACCTCATGCTTTCTCACTCCACTGGTTGGCATCACCTGGATGTGATAGGAAATACATGGTCCAACTGCATCCTGACCACGGCAATATCAACATCACCACCACCACCACAGCAGACAGTGGCGTCCAGGTACACACACACACACACACACCCTGAGTCACTGCTCTCCTGCAGCCGTATGCCAGGTGTCAGGTAGAAGAGTATCTGTGTCAGCTGGGCGGAGTGTGTGGAGGAAGGTTGGAGAACAAGGGAGAGAGTGAGTGAAAGAGAGAGAGAGAAGTCCATTAATAATAGGTTTATCAGTGGTGGAGGGACTAGTTTGTTTCTGATCACTTACATACCAGCAGTTAGTTAGCCCCTTCACCCACCCAGCAGCTCTCTCTTAGTGAGGGGAAATCATGCCATCCTTTCTGCCCCTGCTGGTTATCCTGTACGTGGTCCTCTGTAACGTTCAGGTAGGCTTTAATTGCATAATTTGCATTGCATGGGTTTTTCATTACATGACATGCGTTACGCAGGCTTTTCAACCTTGGAACAAACAACAAGTGGTTAAGTCCCATATCTTTTTAATTCTATTTCATTACAATTCTGCACTATTAATGTGCCATTCAGAAATGTATTGGAGTTGAATTTGAGATTAGGTATGTTGTAAACCTAATTGGAGTACATTTTACAGGAAATATAATTTATTTAGCCTTTCTAACCTCAGAAATTTGTACGTTGAATTCAGTGTGTTATTTGCCACTTCTTTGTAATTATTTGTAAAATGTATTTTATATTAAAATATATTGTAATTTTTGAGTTAAAACTGTTTCAAAGTAAATTTTTTCCTGTGTAGATTTTTTTTTTTTAATCAATATTTAAAAAAATTTTTATATTTTGAATTGCAATTCTGTAAAATGATCTTCCTGTCATTCTAATTGAACATCTTTCGGGCGTTTCAAATGAATTTCAATGAATGATTTCAAATGAAAATTCTTATTTAGGAAGTTAAAGGGTGACAATTTAGCAATTTTCTTTCCCTAAAACACACAGCCTGTGTTCTGTTAGAGATGCAGGTGTGAGATGGTGAGACGCCACACGACCTTGGAGGAATTTTTGCACTGGCTTGTGTTTCTTAGAATGAAGGGACACGACAATACTGCCACACAAACAAAAACCTGAGTGTGTGATAAATATCACTGCAGCATTGCCATCTGACATTTTATTCTTCGAGGTATTTATTTCTAAAACATTGCCATCACCAATCAAAATCTAAATCAGGATGCTTTCTGCTCATTTTCTGCACCTATGAACTTGAAGTTACTTTCTCTTGAGATCTTTGGACAAGCTAGTTAAATTGCAGAATGAGAGTGAAATTAGTTGGTTTATACGGTTGATATTTTGCACAAATAAGTGTGGCTTATGCATATATACCGGTTATGTAATGCATGTAAACACGAATTAAGTTGTGCAGTCTTATCTTGTTGTACTGGTGTTGTCAGGCTATTTTATCCTCAGATCTGATAAGACTATTTTCTTTCTGGAACAAGTGGTGTGACTGTGACATCACGTACGGTAATTTAGCCTGCCGCTGCTGCATTACTCGACAAACCTTGTGTTTGTGAACATGTGACAGACAATGACAAGAGATGTTCTAGTTGCGTGATGTTTATGGGCAAATGATTTCTGGTGAAACTATACTGCCAATAATCTATAAAATTAGAAGCGTGTGCTAACTGCAGAAGATTTGTTTGCAAATGTCTGAGGTGCATGTGTTATTAATGGTATCTAGATGTTTTTGAAGGCAATTTGATGCATGGTGGTATTTTAAAGGGGAAAATAGTGACGTGTTTGATTAACGAAGTCATTGTCTTCAGTCAGGCATAGCCAGTTCTATTAATCACATTCATATATCTGATCACATTCAAATTGTGGGGTTTGTTTGTTATCGTGTTCTGATATTTTGGTTTTACCTGAGGATTATTGTATTGTATATCATGCTTCAGTATTCTCAGAAGAGACGTGACTCAGTGAACTTCGTCATGCACTGAAAATAAGACTTTACTGACTATATTTGAAAAATTCTACTCCATTCAATAAATCCAGTTGCTATATCAAAATAAGCTTTTTTCAGTTATTTATTAAAAACAACCTTTTTTTCAAACCCTGAGTTGTAAAGTGCAAAACCTTTAACAAAGCACATAAAACCAAAGCATAAGATTTTATCATTGCAACTGGTTTGATTTTGTGTTGCGTGACATGTATACAAATTGTAATCAAATACCAAATTAAATATTTTTAATAGATTTGTAAGTTGCGTGGCATTTATTTACATTTAACCACATCTGAAATTAAAGTGGTTGCTCATTTGTTGTGTGTGAACTGTGTATATTTATTATGCATATACAAGTGCACACACATACAGTATATATTGTGCATGTATTTATATTTTATATTATATATAAATATATTCAATATATGCAAAACACATTTTTATGAAATATGTTCATGCATGTGTATTAATATATAAATAGTAAATATACATAATATTATGTAACCATTTTTTTTATTTTGGATGCAATTTATTTATTTTGCAATTAATTAATTATTGTGTTTAATCATTTGTCAGCAGTCCTTTTATTATTAAAATGGAATATTGTAAACAATGTTTTTTGAAATAGATTTTTTAAATGTATCCTATCATAAAAGTTGTAAATATTGTAAACATATGTTAACACTTGCACGTTATCAACTTTATAATTTTTTCACAAATGAAGCATTAACACCAATGAATCTTCTAAGGTGTTGTCATTATCACCTCAAAATGTGACACATTTATATATTTAACAACAAAAAGTACAAATTATTGCAGTGCCATTTTATATGAACTAATAAATAAAGCTATTGTAGAAAAATGTATGCAATTATGCCTTTTTAAAAGAATCTAATGTCTGACATAACTAAGGACGTATCTGTCACCATGTTATGTTGTTTGTAGATGTGTAGCTCTTATATGTATTGTGTATATTCTGTGTTTTAGGCTCAAGTGTCCAGTGTAACCCCTGGAACGTCATATACTGTGACGGTCAATGCGATGGCCTCGTCAGGGTTCAGCTCACCTGTCAGCCGAATACTCGTCACCACTAATGAATCCTGTAAGCCTCTGTTCTCCGTTCTTAAACCGCTCTTATATTCTCTGCATAAAGAGTTGATTTGCAAAAAAAGATAACTCAAAAAACACATTTTTATTATATTATCATGTTTTTATTGTGTTTTATTGTTAGCTGGCTATTTTTTAACCTAATCGAAATAACTCAACTGCGGTTTGATTGAAATTAATTGGAAAACACAATGAAAAAACAAGCTTTCTGAAAACTGCTAAACGTCTTTGCAAAAGAACTCTTCATATTTTTTCCTTTTTTCACCTGTTTATTATTTAGGATTTAAAGGGACACTCCACTTTTTATGGAAATAGGCTCATTCTCCAGCTCCCCCAGAGTTAATAAGTTGAGTTTTATCGTTTTGAAATCTATTTAGCCAATCTCTGGGTCAGGCGCTTTTAGCATAGCTTAGCATAAATCATTCAATCCAATTAGACCAGTAGCATCAGCTGAATAGATTCCAAAACTCAACTTATTAACTCTTAATTATTTTCATTATTTACTCTTTAATTATTTTTAACACCCTTTAAAAGAAAGGCTATAAAAGGGGGGTTTCATAATGTTGCCATAGAAGAACCATTATGGGTTCCCAAAGCCCCAAAATTAAAAATTCTGTCATTAATTACTCGCGCTCATGCCATCTCTGTACTAGAGTATTGTTTTTTAAGCGTAGAACCAGTGACGAAAGCTGAAAGCTGAAACCCTTTGAGATGTTGTACATGAATCCATATGCATTTTGTCCCATTTGAAATATGTGTGTGTATTTATGTTTGCATAATTGATGCTGATTCCAGTTAGCAGGCTTTGTCAGGTCGGTATCAGATTCCCAGGGTGCCGTTCGCTCGTCCCTCTGAGAATGGCATGGTCGGGTCACGCTTTCTGATGGCTTTTTTATTGTTATTGTCCTAAATGGCTAACACCTCCACAACAACGGATATCTGTTAGCGAGCCAAACGCCTACTGAAAGACCTCTAAATTTGATAATGACCTGGATGATACTAATCTAGGTCAGAGTAACAATATCCGTCCTGCTTCATTGCAGAAGAAGAAATAATCGCAAGATAATACATGCACTGAAATAAAATTAATAGTGTGGACAAACTACATTAAATAATCACTTTTATGAACCAATTAGATTCAAGTATTCAATAAAGCTTACATAGAGTAGGATAATATGTTGATTGCTTAAATGAGTTCATTATTTGTGTTGGATCTGTTTGTATGCAGTACCAGCGGCCCCCTCTAAGCTGGTAGGTGATCGGGTCGGTTCTACTGGGATCCTGCTGGCCTGGGAAATGCCTCTCGACCCCGCAATTCACACATTTGTCATCAGATACAAGGAAATGTGTCCATATCTCGACCCTACCTTCACCGAGGTCACCAAGACCCTGAGTATCCCAGAAACCCTGCTGAACACACTCAACCCCGGAGCTACATACAACATCAAGGTGCACGCTTGAGGCCTCTCACAGTTCAGTTGTTTATTTGATAGCAAACACGAGAGAATAACACAAAAAAACATTGTTTTTTATGTACACTTATTGTTCCCCGCAGCATAGACTTTCAAATATTATACAGAAAATCATGCTTCCTAGAGTTGGTGCATAACATATTTGACTGCAATATGTTTTTATGGAAATGCTTTTTTAGGGAAAAGTATAATAACTTTTGCAAAGCTGCATCATATTACATAGGAATTTTATGAACTTAGATTTTTGTAATGTTTTTGGAAGAAGTTTCAGCGAGACAAAAACAATAATATTGTGAAATACAATCAGAAATTTCAATTTCAGAAATACAATTCAGAAAATTGTTTTTTATTTGAATATATTTTAATATGAATGTATTTTAAATATATTTTAATATATATATTTTATATATGTTTTATTATATATATAATTTATTTATATATTATTTATATATTTTTAATATTCTTGTGTGGGCAAAGCTGCATCTTCAGTCTTCAGAGTCACATGATCTTTCATAGATCATTCTAATATGCACATTTTCTGCTCAAGAAACCTTTCTTTTATTATCAATGCTAAAATTAGTCGTGCAGCCCATTTTGTAATATAAATCCTTTGTAATTATGAAGTACTTTACTGTCACTTCTGATCAAGATAATCCATCCTTGCTGAATAAAAGTGCATTTTTCATCCAAAATCAATATGTTTATCTATATAATATATGTGTGTGTACAGTGTATATGTATTATGTACAGTATATATAAAGACACACAAATACAATATATATTTTGACAATATTTACATGTACAGTATATACTTGTATTCATATAATTTATATTATATGTAAATATATTTAATATATAAACATAATTTGTTTTTGCAGTATATTCATGCATGTGTGTCAAACTAAATAAATATACACAGTACACATATATTATGTAAACAAAAACGTAAAGTAAATGAATAATGTCAGCGAGTATGGTTGTAATAAGGATCATTTTGCTCACTGAATACTTGTAACTTGGTACGAGGAGCACAAAACCCAAACTGAGTGAATATGTGTTTTCTGATAATATGCTCCTAACACCCACCATTAACAAATTCAGGTGTGACATCATGAGAAATGTGTCCCAGTGAAACATTCTAGAGATTTCTTTCCGACTCCAGGCTTCTTATTGAGGAGTGGTGCAATATCACACAGTTCAAGGACTACATTATTCCCCAAAGAACCAAAGCTCTTGTAGGTCACAAGCATGACCTGCTCTTTATTAGTGCATGGAAATGGATGCATTTATAGATGTTACTGCTATTACTGTATATCCAGCCCATGTGTATCTGAGATGTCTGATCTTCCACTGTAAGTGTTTTGCTGTGTCATCTCTAATGAACCAGCAGCCAGTAAACACTTTTAAAAAAGCTCTCTAGAGGAAGGTCCAGCGTTCAGCAGACGCTACTGGATTAACTGTCCATGGGAAAGTTGCCAGTGGCCTCTATTCCATTGATCCCACTCAATAATTTATCAGCTGTGAATTATTCATCTCCTACAGAGAACTCTGGATCCACGAGGGATCTCTGTTTTCCCTCATTTGTCTGGTGGATTCATTGGCTGGGTACACTGTGAACTCTGAATTGACTCTCTGAGCTTTTGTGCGAGCGTGTGTTTGTACATGTGACAGTATTTGATGGATCTGTTGTCTGGAGTAGATCATCTTGCATTGGAATCTTCATTCACAGTGTTTATATAACCACCTCTGCTAAGTCATGGTGATAAATCAAGCAGACGTTCATATGCTGTGTGCATTTGGCTACAGTACAGTATATTGCTTTTTAAAAGCTTTTTTTTCTGTCTTTTCTCTACAGGTTGCGGCAGTAAACAAAGCAGGAATGGGACCTTTTAGCAAGTCTCTGTACTACAAAACAGCAGAGGCCCGTAAGCAACGTCTACATATTTTACATAAGCTTTTTTACATAAGTCCTAGTGTGCCTCTTTGCTGTTTTCTAAGGCAGCATCTTGAGTAACTGATTCAGAATGCTTTGTTAATGGTCACTCATGGGTAAAACGTGAATAGCACTCCTCCTGTGAAGCGCATTTTGATACTCTAACAAGCACAGAAATACACAAAACACACCAGTATTGGATGAAATTGTACGAAAGTAAAAAATATTTTTTCAGTTTCAATAACTCATCGTAATGAACTCATCACAGTATTTGTGACAAAAATATTAAGCAACTATTTCCAACAGTGATAATGTTTATTAAGCAGAAAATCATCATATTAGAGTTTCTGAAGGATCATGTCATTCTGAAAAATGGAGGAATGATGCTAAAAGTTCAAATAAATTAAATAAAAATTATTCAAAATGAAATAAGCACAGCCTTGGTGAGCATTAGAGGAAAAAAATCCTACCGACCCCAAATTTTTTGAATGTTAGTGTATATGCTAGCAAATACTGTATGCCTTAAAGTGATCCTGCTGGGATTGTATGTATTTTCATACATTTTGTGCATGTGTTCTGATCCGTGTGTTTATGTTCAATCTCACAGCCCCTGGTCTGGTGTCAAGCCTCACAGCGTTCGCCGAGGATCACACATCAGTGTTAGTGACATGGTTCCTTCCCGTACGCATTAATGGTCTCATCACTAAGTTCGCAGTGAAAGTCAAACTAACAGGTAACATCGTCCGCACGCTCGAGCTCAAAGCAGAGGACATCATGAACGGAGCCCTGCCTCACTGCAACGTAGGTCTTAATGAAGTGATACAGGACAGCTGTGCTAATCTTTACAATTAGTTTGAGGTGTTTATGTGTCTTCTAGGATGCGGCAGACATCTTATCTCGTGGAACTCCGAGCCCGTCTGAGACTTCCCAGCTGACCTCTGCTGTGTTGCCCACTGTTACGCTCTCAGCCATACCTCCCGCCTCCATCTGGAGTGTTCCAATCAGTGTGAAGATCGATAAGCTACGCCCCTACACTCCCTACGTGTTTGAAGTCTCCGCCTTCACCAGTGATGGGGAGGGGCAGATCGCCAGCACCATGGTCCGCATGCCAGAGGCTGGTATGCTATCACACATACTCTCAAATACTGTATTTATAAACTACTGCTCATAAGTCAGATGCATGTTGTGTGATGATGTGTGAATCTCTTTTTTTCTTCTTTTTCCAGGATCACAAATAAATAAGTGTTGCCAAAGTTAAAATGTTAATTAATATTTGTAGATTCTTTGTTGCATTTATAAATTGATTGTATTTTAATGCACACTTTTTTTCAAAATGTTTTGAAAAGTCAACAAAGCAAAAATGTTATAAAGGAAATAATGTGTGTTGCAGCCCCTGAAGACCCTCCTCAAAATGTAGTTTTCAGAAACATCACTTCGAAATCTCTGTCTCTAACTTGGGACCCTCCAAAGATCACCACAGGAAGGTTCAGTTACGTAATCCAGCTCCGTAGCTCTGAAGGTAACAACCCAAACCAATTCATTCACCCTTTACCATTCATATTTAACTGACAGACATCTTTACATGACAATATGATGTTGTACAGCCTTGCGTTTAGCACACGTGCTCCAGACTACTTTATTCACAGCACATCTCTCTAATGGTTGTTTACTAATGCGGTACATGTATATATTTGTATTTCAGGGTTTATTAGTGAGAACAGCACAATCGAACAGGGGTTTATGTACACTGGACTAACTCCATACACACAATACTATATCCATGTGATGGCCAAATCAGCAGGGGCCACAGGACCAGCAGCAGTGATCAACATCACAACACTAGCAGAAGGTAAAATACATATACACACACAGATTTACCAACTTTCCAAACTTTTGGAGGGCAATATATATATAAAAATTAGGCGTTTTAAACTCTTTTTTCCATTTGTAATAATTTTGCACTGATAAGGGACAACACAAACTACAAAAAAACATATTTTGTTACATAAACGGTTTATACATAAAAAAAATTTAAATTTCGATTCATCAAAATATTAGCAGCTATTATAACTTTGCATAATATGGGCATCAGTGTACCGGAGGCCAGCAAGTACGTGCACCTCTCTCTAGTGACTGACACTAGAGCTCATGGCCTTTAGCCTCCTTGTTAGAGCGCCTGCCTTCCATGCTGGAGACCTGGGTTCAAGGCCCGCTCGGAGTGAGGACGGGTTGCTGTGGTAGCGGACCCTGGGGGGTTGCATCAGCACTGTCAGTTTATTCAAACATTGACTTGATATATTACTCCAAGCCTTCTGAAGGATTGTAAAAAAAGATGATTCACACTGATTACCGGACACTTTTTATAGACATCACGGTCCAGTTCCTCCCATAGTAGCTCAACTTTAACTGAGTTTCCTGGCCATGGACCCAAAATTTCAAAGTTTTGATCCTCAAGCAATTTAGTTATCACTTTTGCCTTATGGCACGGTGCTCCAGTGCTGGAAAATGCATTGTTCCTCACCAAACTGTTGTTGGATTGTTGCTGTTGAAGGGTGTTTCGGTACCATTCTTTATTCATGGCTGTGTTTTGGGACAAAATTGTGAGAGAGCCCACTCCCTTGGATGAGAAGGAAGAGAAGATGCTTGAGGACCAAAACGTTGAAATTTTGGGTCCAGGGCCAGGAAACTCCCCAGATCCTAATCCCATTGAGAACTTGTGGTCAATCCCCAAGAGGTGGGTGGACAAACAAAAACCCACTAATTCTGACAAACTCCAAGAAGTGATTATGAAAGAATGGGTTGCTATCAGTCAGGATTTGGCCCAGAAGTTGATTGAGAGCATGCCCAGTCGAATTGCAGAGGTCCTGAAAAAGAAGGACCAACACTGCAAATACTGACTCTTTGCATAAATGTCATGTAATTGTTGATAAAAGCCTTTTAAACGTATGAAGTAAGTATATTTCAGTACATCACACAAACAACTGAAACAAAGATCTAAAAGCACTTTAGCAGCAAACTGTAAAAACTAATATTCTCAAAACTTTTGGCCACGGCTGTATATATGGCCATTACTATGTAATCAAAATAAAAGAGATTATTGCTGGTCAATTATAATATCAAGTTACTTTAATGTACAGTATTTGCACCAGAAAATAAGGATTTATAGCCTGTCTTCCGCGACTCTTAAGCTCATAGGAGCTTAGTATGGCCAAGCTACCTTGTCTTTACTTACTTTAATTACTTCTGCTAGCAAAAAGAATGTAGCGTCAAAGGAAGTATGGGCGGGCCAAGGCTAAAGGATTTATTCTGATATCATCCAAAACCACACTTTGCCAGGGCTGTTTCCAAATTTTGGAGGTCAGTGTTTATATGTATTTATATCATTTTTATTTATTTTTACTGAGTATTCATTTACTGGGTCTCTATTTTTATCTTAACATTTAAAAGAGAACATTCCTGCATTTATTTTTTCTAAATTTTTTTATTGTTATTATTTTATTTATTTATTTTACTGAGAACGTCACCATTTTTGGCAGATTTAGCAAACTTCTAAAGAAAAAAAAAACATTTATAATGTTATTTGCACCCTGATTTTGTCTTTAATGCTTAATTCCAAATCTTTAGACATGTAATGTCAGATAAAGTGAACCTGAGTCAGTATAGCTGAAGACTGTCAAATAATGAAGTTAAACAAAACAAAACCCACATTCCCTCTATCAAAATATTATTGCGTCATACTAAGTAACCAGCTGAACCACATTTAGCTGTGCTGACTGGAACATAAAGAGCATAAAGATCACTTTGATGAGCAGTTGCTTTTTGTTCTTTCTTTCTGCATGACCCAGCTACACTTTAGTTGTGGTTCATGGATGAATTGCCACAAATTGGTTTTGTGTATTTTCCGCTACAGTGGAGAATTAATGGTTCCTTCAGACACCACTTGACCTCCTCCATGATTGGTTGTTAGTGTCATGTGTTTTCTAAACTGTCTCTGTGTATGCTTGACGTTAACATATTGGGATCCATGTCATACCAAACAATTCATTTTTTGATTAATCTATTTGGAGGACAGACAGCTCAGGGAATGTGGAAGTGTTTGCGACTTCTGTAAGTGCTCAGACTCAGGGGTCAAAATAAGAGAGTTATAAATGAGGTTTATATTTAGATGGTCTGGGTGTAATTAAGTCTGTCTGCAAAATCAGCTATCTCTAATTATGCCTTTAATTGGGTTAATTTAGCTGGAGGAAATTACTTTTTCATACACAGTGCTGAATAAGAACATGCTTATTAAATGCCTGGAAAAACAAGAAAGGTTATTTGTTCACTTAGGGTTGCTTTTATCTAAAATTAGATTTTGGTTCAAGGCCTCAAAGCATTCAATGCTATGATGAATAAAGGGCTGCATATTTTTCAACACTAGATTGTAGAAATGAGAAAATATATCAGCTGTTCCCAGTAATAGACATAATAGTGCCTCTATTATGGGTAATGAAAGGTTCATATTTTGGTTTTTAAAGTCCCCAACCACAGATAAAAAAAAAAACTTTTTACCATATTTGACTCCCAAATGATTCATTCAAAGATTAATTTTCCAAACCCCTCGTTTGTGTGATGCTAATCTGCCGTGATTGGTCTAATTTTCATTTCATCATGCCTGATAAAGCAGCGTTTGTGAGCATTTGTTGTGAACTGCTGTTTTTAACGCTCCAAACCCGGCACCTAGTGGCAAAGAATTAAATAGCATTTTCATTCAGACCAATATGCTAATGTTTTATTTTCACCATGTTTAAAAAACGACTGATATCAATGATTCATAGTTGACTCTTTCTTCTGAGAGACACTAATTTTATACATTGTGCAGTTTCAGATTTAAAACTTTTCTTTCACTTAGAGCTGTGTTACACACTGCATGAAAATCATTTTCAAAAATCTATAATAGGGGCACTTTAATAATCCAACCTTGAGTTTACATGGATAAACACTACTATTCAAAATATATTTTAAGGAAATTAATGTTTAATTAATATTTTGATTGATACACTAAAATAATCAAAGTAAATACTGTACATTAATATTTATATTTTTATTATGATATACATTTCATTAGTCATTTAAAGCACTTTTGAATCATTTTTGTGCTTTTATTTTAAAGTGATTTAAAGTCATCGTGTGGGCCCATTGGAACAGTGCTAAGGCTTCTGGTTTATAGTTTACTGTTAACTGTATGCGTGTGTGCATTTATTTCCCCGTTAGCCCCGAGTGCTGTGTCTCATCTGACAGCAGAGGCTATGGACTCCACGGCAGTCCGTCTGTCCTGGAGACCTCCGAGCCAACCGAACGGACTAATCACACACTATCGGATACTAGTGTTATACCGTAGTACTCTTGTACAGGACATCACCCTGCGAGGACAGGTAAAACACACTAAACTCCACAAGTACACACACAGTCAGTTTTAGCTTTACTGATAATATGTGGTTGTGTTACAGAATGCTTCACTTCGTCGTAATGCGAGGTCACTTGACATCACCACATCACCTGCGTTCATTCTCACCTCACACGGAACCAACACTGATACGGAACTGACCTCTGACCTTCCTCTGACCCCGAGCACCCCCCACACACCTCCACCCTGGCTCACAGTGACCCACGACAGAACTGATGTTGAAGCTGAGGCTGTGACTGAGGAAACGGTCACTCAAGGAACTGACCAAGCGACATTGGTTAACTTAAGCCCCTCCCCGCCCCGTCGCTTCACTAGGGCGGTGGCCACAGACTCCACCCAGCAACAGACCAACCCCTCAACAAGAGCTGCCACCACTATTGGAATAGAGGGTAAATAACTCCTCCCCTTGACTCCTACCATTGTGACCTCCCTTAAATTTCAAGGTTGTTGAGATTTGGATATTATTATTGCTGTTAAAAGCACAATCAAATCTCATAATAAGAAATTTATACTAGGTTTATGTAAAAAAAAAAATATTTGGGAAAACTTTATCCTGGAAGTGAGGGGCATTCATTGTTGTTTTCTGATGGGTTGTGCTTTTTGATTGACAGTCATACCTGCCACTGAGGAGACAGCAGACCTGTCGTCTGATCAAATCATGTATGTGGTTAGAAGACTGAGCCCTTTCACAGAGTACACATTTAGTGTGACGGCAAAAAACATCATTGGAGAAGGGCCTTCTACAGAAGTTAAAGTGAAAACAACTGAGCAAGGTAAAATACGTTCAGACTTCTGAGTTAAAGTACATTAGTTATTACATACAACCACTGTGTAAAGTAACTCTAATCATTCCCCACAGTGCCCAGCTCTGTTCAGAATGTGTCCTATCAGAACCTGACCTCCACCTCCATTCGTGTTACCTGGGAGCCGCCACTGAACCCTAACGGCAAATTAACTCACTACACTGTATATGCACACAATCTCCTTACAAACCAGCAGTTACAACAGACGACGGACACCACCACTGCAGTGCTCACAGGTAACACACTATAATGAACGATCATGTGTGAGTAATGATGCTAAAAATTCAGCTTTGCATCCTAGGAATAATATACATTTTAAAATCCCAAGCTTTTGAACAGGAGTGTACCTCTGGTGTACATTTAGCTGCTTATGCCACACTTTCACCTTAAACATATCACTAAAATAATCACCAACACACTAGGTGTTTAAAATACATTGAGCAAAAATGATAAAAAATTGTGTTGCAGATTTGCTGATTCATCCACCTTGGATATTTTATACAATGCCTTAAGTCGCTGGGGTATATTTGTAGCAATACCCAATATATTAAATGGATCAAAATTATACATTTTTATTTCATGTCAAAATCATTAGGACATCAAGTAAAGATCATGTATCATGAAGATATTTTGTGCATTTACTACTGTAAATATATCCATAAAATATATAGTTTTACAACAAGGTGATTTCCTTCATTTTTTGCACCCAGATCTTTAAATAGTTGTATCTCTGCCATATATTGTTCTATCCAAACATCAATGGGAATCTTATTTAGCTTTCAGATTAACTATAAATCTAAATTTTGAAAAAATGACCAATATGACTAGTCTTAGGGTAACATATATGCTTATATCCACAGGTCTGGGCAAGCACAGCAGTTATAAGGTGCGTGTGGCCGCATCTACCGCCGTGGGGGAAAGTCCACTGACTGATGAAGACCACATCTTCGTTATGACACTAGAGGATGGTATTGAGCTAGTTATGTTTCATATACAGTACATACATACAGTAGCACCCTTTTGAAATCTCTTATAATGCTTCCATCTGTCTTTCAGAGCCGGATTCACCCCCACAGAATCTGACCGTCGTGAAAACCACCTTCTCCTCCGTTACTCTCACCTGGTCTCCGCCAGAGAAACCCAACGGCATCATCCGCCTGTATGAGGTCTCCTACACCAACGGCACATACAGCAACACAGTCAACAGCACATCACCCAGTGCCACACTGCACTACCTGAAGCCATACACACATTACAATGTGACTGTCCACGCGTTTACGCTACACGGACACGGGAACCAGATTTCTGATACTCTAAAGATGCTGTCGGGGGAGGATGGTGAGTCATTGTGTGTGTGTGTGTTCATGTTTAATTGAAAAACTAGAAGAGGCATAAAACTTTAATCCAATCTCATCCTGAAATCCCACACTCTTTCCCTTTCAAAGGGTTCCTACAGTTAAGGCACATTCACACATGCAGCGATTAAAGTCTTGGTGCTGTTTGATTTCAAGTAGACGCTCCCGCTCCAACTCTATCAGGCATCAGATCATGAACTCTGGTGTCTTTAAACCAGTCGCTATTCGCTCATCTCGCCTCTACTTCAATTTGCATGAAGTGGAAAGTAAATCACCAGCTCATTAATAAAGATGAATGACTTTTGGATGCTTTGTTGTAGCAAACATACTTTTAATCAGCAAGAGCGGATTAAATTAATCAAAAGAGACGTTTTAGAATGTTACAAAATGTTTCTATTTCAAATAAATGCTGTTCTTTTGAACATTCTTTTCTTCAGAGAATTCTCAAAAAGTATCACAGTTTGCACAAAAATATTAATCAGCATTGATAATAATATTCTTGAGCACTGAATCAGCACATTTGAATCATTTTTGGAGGATCATGTGACACTGAAGACTGTATTATTGGCTGAGGAGAAAAGGAAAGGATATGACATGTGGCCAAGAATTTGTGCTCTGCATTTAACCCATCCAAGTGCGCACACACACACAGCAGTGAGAAGTGAACAACGATGCACACACACATCTGGAGCAGTGGGCCCCCAGGGAGCAGTTGGGGGAACGGTGCCTTGCTCAAGGGTCTCACCCTAGTCGTGGTATTGAAGGTGGAGAGAGTGCTGGATATTCACTAACTCCACACACAATCCCTGCCAGACCTGGGACTCGAACCCACAACCTGTGGGTTTCAAGTCCAACTCCCTATCCATTAGGCCACGACTGCCCCCAAAAAAGCCTCACATGCCTGCAGCTCTACAGCTGAGCTTGAGGTAACTCCGCTGCCTGATCTCCGTTGATCCTCTGTCTTTGGAAACTGCGCTGGATTTGTTACCTGCCACCGATCCTCCTCTTATAATATTCACTCACCTGCACAGAGCACCAAGAGCACCTGGTTAAAACCAGTTCAGTAAAAGTGTTATTCACCTGGGCTTCAGGAGAAGCACCTGAATCAGCGATCTGGCGATCGCTCTGTATGAACTCAGTTTGATAAAGTGACTTCTTTTTGGCAACTCTTTGAGCTTTATCCTTATTATTTGAACTTGATTAATAAAATTCTGTTATTTGACTCACCTCACCTTCTGTGAATCCCTGAGCGTTACAGCAGCTCAGCTCATAACCGAACTGAAAAGAAGTCAGAGGAAATGGAGATCATACCTCTTGAGACCCACTCATTACCCCTTCTTCTCCCCTGCCCTCTTTATACTATTCAAAAACTTTTCAAAAAGAAAGCGTGGCCAAGTAGTTAGTGCATGAGCTCCTTCTTTTTATTACTTCAGCATATCGAGCTGCTTATGTTGGAAATGCAGATTCTAAAAGTTACTGTACTAAACGCTGACTTCATCTAAATGTACGTTTCAATTGTTTGTTGCAGTGCCTGGCAGCCCACCTTACGACTTGACCTATGAGAACATCGGATCCAGCGAGGTGAATGTGTCATGGTCGCCCCCGCTTCTTGCAAATGGCATCATCTTGTTCTACAACGTGGAATACTGGAATGCCACACACAGTCTGAACCAAACCACACACGTGCCTTATGTCATCCTGTCCAACCTGCGCAAGTACACACGCTACCGTATTAGCGTACAGGCCGCCACACAGGTGGGCTTGGGAAACCACACGAGTGAGATCCTGAACATCACCACGCTGGAGGACGGTGAGTGTTCGCTTTTAACAAACGGACCTTGTGGCGTTTAATTAAGCTGTTTTTACTTTTCAGGTTCAGTCTTCATGATGAATTTGGATCAGGATCTGGCTAAAGATGCAGAACACTTAATCATTTCTTCTTGTTACAGATTTCTGTGCACAGGAATGATTATTTTCAGTTATTTTTATTTCTTCCACAGGACATATTAGGACTCATTAACAGTTTTATGGATACATTTTTCCTTTAAACCAAGCTTAATCTTTCTCCCTCAGCAGACAATGTTTGTTTCTCTGTGTTTGGTTGGTTAGTTTTTCCATTAGCAGCTGTCAGAATGGACAAATGTGGATGCCGTTCCTGGCATGGGAGACATTCTCTTACATTTACTAACTCACGTCACTGTCGTGTTTGAAGAGTAACATCCTTTTCCACAGTTTTCAGTCTATAATAGCTGTTTTTCCCTAAACGACAGTACCCAGTTCCCCTCCTAAATTCCTAATTGCCAGGAAATTGTCTGATAGTGAGGTAGAGTTGTCCTGGAAAGCTCCCGAAGAGGCCAACTCTGAGATTTTATACTACATAGTGAGAGTATGGTAAGTAAAGATGATTTAAAAGCACCTGAAATAACCTGGCTATTGTCGTACAAGATTGTGACTAACATTTGTCTGTGTGTATTAGGAATCTGAGCTCCGAGTTTGTCGCCAATGTGACCCAAACCTCAGTGGTGGTGAGTGTGGATGGACTGGGTCAATATAATGCCTCGGTGAGCAGCTGGACTCGACTCGGAGACGGAGGGATGTTGATTTACATCACATTCAGTACCATAGAATCAGGTGAAAATCTAAACACGTTCTGATATCATAAGCATATTTCGTAACACTTTATAATAACCACATGCTATGAGTCATTAGTTAAGCATTAGTAAATAGTCAGTTTATCCTTTATAAAGCTTCATTCCAACATTAATAGTCTTTAGTAGTTTAGTTTGTTTAACCTTTCTGTTTGGAAGATAAATTAGCTTTTACATCTTTTTTTGTAAATTCTTTATAAGATATTAATAGCTAAATGTTTTATAACTACCTGAATTACATCAGGGATATGTGTTAATAAAGCATTTATTACACACTGAGCAGCTATTATCATGTGTCTAAATAATATGATTTAATAATGTATATTTAAATAATTAATTAATCTTTTACTTAGACTTTACAAATGTTCTTATTAAACACTGATAACTCCTAAATAACTGTTTTGTAAATATAAAATGATAAATTGATCATTAATAAAGTATGAAAATACAATTATTAAACATTAAATATATGCTCAAGAACAATGCATTTATAGCTGCACTTGTAAACTGCTTACTGCTGGGAACAATGCTTTATAAAGGATGAATTGAGCATTTACTAATGATTAACTAACCATGTATAGCACGTAGTAATTATAAAGTGTGACTCGTGGCACCACCATGTTAAAATAATGATAGAGTATATTTAGCAAATAACATTTTTACCTCTTTCTGGATGTTTTAGTTCAGTCAGTTATAAGGTTTAGTTTGATTTAGCCTAGAGAGTGTGGCAGCTCACTAAGTTTAAAAAAGAACCGCGATATCATGAAACATTGAAGCATAGCCCTCACAGTCATAAGGATGAATGCTTTCTCTGTTTTGCAGCCCCCTCTGACCCTCCACAGGACGTTTCATACCTTCTCCTCACCACCACTAGAGTACGTCTCAGCTGGAGTCCTCCAAACCAACCCAACGGCATCATCCAATTTTACACCATCTACTACACAGACAATACAAATAACTACACAAAGTATACACAGGTATATACACTCACTCTTTTTGGAGTCAGTACACATGTGGGGTTTTGTTTTCTATTTAAATATATTTTAAAATGTCATTTATTTCTGTGATGCAAAGCTGGTTTCAGCATCACAACTCCAGTCTTCTGTGACTCATGATCCTTCAGAAATTATTCTAATATGCTGAATTCTTATTATCATCAGTGTTGAACGGCTTGCTGCTTAATATGTTTGTGGAAACTGTGATAGATTTTCAGGATTCATTAATGAATAGAAAGTTTAAAGGAAGTTTTTACTGTCATGTCTGATCAACTCAAGCTTTAATCTTACTTTTTTATATGTTTTTAACATATTTTTTTAATTAGCTGTTAACCAACTAAATAAGCTATCACTGGAAACTTGTCATAGCTAATTAGCAGACTGCGTAGTCTAACTGCAATGTACTATAGATGTGATATGTTTAAGATATGAATGAAGATATTATTAAAAATTAAGGTTGTTTTTCTTGTGTTGATATCCTCATTAGATAAAATACCTATGGGAGGTTTTGCAAACCCAGTTACTTGTGCAGACATCAGAAAGAAATAAACAAAAAAAGCTAGATGTGCCATGCTTTTGGAGATTTAAGGAAAAATATAAAGGAATAGTTCACCCTCAAGTTCCAAACCTGTTTGAGATTAATTCTTCTGAACATAAAATAAGATATATCTGTAACATTTTAGAATTGGTTACACTTGTTAACTACATCCTTTTTTTTCAATACATTCATAATTTGATGTTTATTTATAGTGCAGTAGTTGTATTGGGTAGGATTATGGAGGTAGAATAATGCATTAATATGTGCTTAATTAGCACTAATAAACGGCTAATATTTTAGTAATATGCATGCAAATAAGCATATAAAATGTGTAACCTTAAAATACAGTCTTACCAATAGCAACCAAGCATTTGACTTCCATAGTATCAGAAACACCACTGTACTTTTTGTAAAGGATTTCATCTCTAAGAATAACTAGACCAACTCAAATGCACATGTTTCAAGTAAAATGCCTTGTCTGTGGTGCAATGAATGAGCATGTTCTCTTTCTCTCTCTGTAGACGGTTCCTGGTTCAGAGCACTGGTTGGTGTTGTCTGATCTGAGGGCAGGACATGAGTACAGTGTATGGATGAGTTCCAGCACTTCTGTTGGTGATGGGGAAGTGTTCAGTCCCCATCTAAACTTCACCACGTTAGAGGACGGTCAGTCTCCTCACACACTCAGGGGAGAGGAGCAGCTCTGCACCACTTTCCCAACAGATTACGCTCCAAAAAAATCACACCGAAACTCACAAACACACCCGAATGCTTGCACACCGCACACATTCAGCACATTGTGTGAAAGGAGACAACTTCCTTCAAGCTGCAAACTGGGATTGTTGAGCCCTCACCGCGAGGAAGAGTGCGTCTGATCTCAAAGCCTTTTATTAGTCGGTCTCTAGACTATCCCAGCTTGCGTTTCCTCTCACAGGATTTGTTGAAAATAGAAAACAGCACGTTGCTGTAAGTTTCTGGTTACATTATGTAAGATGTTATATATTTGTCTTTGAGAATATCGTGAATGTGTCAATTTGACTTAAGAAACATTATAAAACGTCCTGTTCGAGAGCATTTGGAGCACTTGTGTCTCTAGCTTCTCAGATATCTTCTGAGAAAAAGAGCCCAGCAAGCAGTCATATGCATTTCAAAAGAGATCTCAATGTGTCAGATTTTACAAACTTTGCAGGTCGGAGATTTCAGTACATTTCTTATGACCTCAAATGATCTGAGCAGCTCTCTGCTTTTATTGTCTCATTAGTCTCATTTAGAAATAAAAGACAACTACATTTGGTCTTCTAAGCAACCTTCGACAGTTTTCTGTGTTTCAGAATCTGTAGGTTTTATGTAAGTTAGATCAAACAGTTTTTGTGTGATTTTGGGAAAAACGGTGCAGAGGTGACCTTCTGAGACAGATGAAGGTTTTTCTCCCCGGGTGTCCGAGATTTTGAAAGTGTTTTATATGAATAAATAATGCCATGGTCCTGTTTGGCTCTTTGCGAGTGATTGTATCTGATCGGTTTGCAGTTACTGGAGAACGAGACCGCTTCAGCAGCTCAGTTCAGCCCAAAGCAACATGCTCCAGACGGTTCTTCTCACGAACACAATCAGTCTGTCCTTCTCTGCTTCTCTCTCCTCTTCTATATCTGTGATCTTGATTTAGGATTTCGCAGACGCTGTGCCGGAGTTTATTTACCATTTTTCATTTCCACAGATTGCTAAACATCACGTCCATATGTGTGTTGTATTTTTTGTATGAATATTTTAATCTCTTGGTTCAAGATGGATCATGTATCTTCATTGCTCATTATAATTGTTGACTGGTTTGGTGTTGTGGTGTGCCATTTATGCTTTACTTGAGCATAAATTAATTTATTATATTAATTAAAAAGATAGCTCTTTGTACATAATGGGTGAATCTCTATTTCTGGGTCATATTTCACATGAATATATATCATATATTAAAATAAAATGTGTAATTTATTTATTTAATTTACATAAAGTCATCTTTTTTGTTATCTTTATAAAAACCTTTTAATAGTCCTTTAATAGATGTAATTTTTTAAAAGTGAAATATGTCCTAATAGTGCAAGTTTGTATGAGATGAACCTAATTTTGCTGCTTTAGATTGGGAAACAAAACCTCATTCCAGCATTGTACCAACATTTATTATTAGACTGCAATGATTTGTTCCCTGTTCTAAAGTATAACTGTTAGCCACTCCTCACACATTATTAATCTTCTACATCCTTCCCCTGTGCAGTGCCGAGTGGTCCCGTCCACAACCTCACTGCTACAATCTATAGCTCTACGGCTGTAGTGATCAGCTGGGACCCTCCTCTGGAGCCCAACGGCAGAGTCTTCTATCAGCTGAGCCTCCAAGAGGCTGGTATGACCCACCCGTCCATCAACCGCACACTCAACATCACCATCACCAAAACTACTACAGACAACATCTACCTCTTCACCAAGCTCAGGAAGTATTTTCCCTACATCATAAAAGTCACCCCAGCAACCAGCGCAGGATCGGCCATAAACCACACTGCAATGCTACACCTGCGAACAGATGAAGACAGTATGCATCACTTCTTGATGTCATGCACACACATATATATATATATATATAAAGCATCTTTTTTCTAAAACGTTTGTGTGTCTGTGTTTTGACAGTCCCAAGTTCTCCTCCGTTGCCTGGAGCTAGTAGGAATCTCTCCAGCACCTCCATCCATGTGGCATGGTTCCCCCCAGTGGAAGCTAATGGCGAGATCATAGATTATGCTGTAGTTTTACAGGGTCCTGGGGCCGTCAACAAAACCTACACCGCTGAAACGCACCTAATGCTCTCAGAACTCACTTCATTTACACCTTATAATCTCTCCATCGCTGCTGTCACCCGTGTAGGTGTCGGGCCCTTCGTGGTTATTCCACTCCATACTGATGAAGCAGGTCAGAGATGCATCTTTATTGTTTTTCTAGAGAAAATGTTTATCTGATTGCTCCAGGTCATCCAAGATGTAGGTGACTGTTTCTTCAGTAGAACACAAACGAGATTTTTACCTCAATCCCTTGCAGTCTGTCAGACATGTAATGAAGGTTAATGGGCACCAAATGATACAAAAGCTCATTTCTTATCTCTTATACATGACAATCTCCTTCTCTCCTGAATTCATTCACAACATCTGGAGTGTGACACGGTCACATAGATATCTAAAGATAGTGACTGTTGAATGTGACCGCATCATGCGCCGGATGTTGTGAATGAGATCAGGAGAGGTTTTCTACACCTTCATCTTGGATGCCCTGGGGGTCAGCAGATAAACATCACATTCACACTATCCGTTGAAGTTACAATCTGAATGTTCATTTGATATTTGAATATTTAGAATAAACATTATACAATGGGTTTTCTTTGAAAATATAAACTTTTTGTTTACATCTTTAAATCTTGTCTTTTAAAATTTTATTTGGAATTTGTATTCAATTTTAAAATGCACACAACAAATTTGTTAGATGCAACATAAACAACACAAAACTGTCCAAAACCTTAACAAATCAAGAAAAAAATAGATAAATGCATTCTTAAATTAAGTTATTTGAAGCGGATCAACATAAAAATTGTCAGAAAACCAAATCGTTCTTGTCTTAGATTCGCTTTGAGTAAATTTTTTATTTTAGATTTTATATATATGTGTGACCCTGGAGCACAAAACCAGTCTTAAGTCCCTGGGATATATTTGTAGCAATAGCCAAAAATACACTGTATGGGTCAAAGTTATTGATTTTTCTTTTTTGTCAAAAATCCTTAGAAAAGTAAGTAAAGATCATGTTCCATGAAGATATTTAGTCAATTTCTTACCGTAAATATATTAAAACTTAATTTTTGATTTGTAAAATGCATTGCTAAGATCATCATTTGGACAACTTTAAAAGTGATTTTCTCAGCATTTAGATTTTTCTGTACTCTCAGATTCCAGATTTTTTATTGTCAAATATTGCCATATCCTTACAAATCATATATCACTGGAAAGCTTATTTATTCAGCTTTTAGATATACAAAGGTCAATTTCAGAAAATTAACACTTACGACTGGTTTTGTTGTCCAGGGTCGCATACAGTATATATATATATATTTTTTTTTTTCACTTTCACAATTAGTGATCTCTGTAAAAAGGCAACTGTCATTACTAACCCTTGCCTTAAAAAAAAAGTAAATGATAAATAAAGTTGAACATTTAAAAATTGCAATTTGAAATCTGAAGTCTTAACTTCATTAATTTTCTACTTTGCAAATTATAAACATGCAGACTTAATGTGTCTAATGTCTTGTGTGTTTTTTTTGTGTCTCCAGTCCCAATGTCTCCACCACATGATCTCATTATTTTTAACCACACTGTCAATTCAGTGTGGCTTCAGTGGGAACCAAGTCCAGAGCCAAATGGAGTCGTCCGGCACTACGGATTCCGAATACTTGAACTAAACACATACACTTTCAGTTATCAGGTAATTACACCCCTGTGTTTATTTAGTACGCTTGATTAAGTTCTCTGTGTGTTAATGAAACTTTATTTGCCTCTGTTTACCCAAGAACTCATCAGATTCATCCACACAAGCAGAACTGAGTGGCTTCAGACCTCACAATTCATATGAAATCAGCATCTGCACCTTCACTAGAGCAGGAAATGGGAATCAGTATAGCCAGCCTGTCATATTCACCACCAATGAATCAGGTAATACAATCTCACACATCCATTTGTGTCACATGATTCCTCAGGGGACACATTTACTATTATCAATGCAAAAAGTTTAAACGTTTTAGGTTTTAGGAGTCTTAGAGATCAAATGAATATGTGTGGTGTTGGCGTTTATGTTTCAGTGTCAGATGCCGTCGGGAATCTGACCTGCTCTGGATTGGATTGGAATTCAGTGTACATGGAATGGGAGCTTCCGATTCATCCTAATGGAGAGATTCTGTACTACCTCATTCGCTCTGGAGATCTAGAAGAGGAGGCTCATCCTCTCATGCTCACACACGCAGTGGCGCACACTTTCATCGGCCTGTCACCTAACGTTTTCTATGTCATCAGCGTGGCTGCAGTTAATTCAGCAGGAATAGGGGAGGAAGCCAACTGCACTGCACACACTCCACCAGAGTCAGGTATCATGAATTAAAGAGACAGATTTGCTTTAAATGCATACTTCAAGATGTAGATGAATTTATCTCTTTATTGGAACACATTTAGACAAAGGTAGCATTACATCACTTGCTCACCAATGGGTGCCGTCACAATAAATGTCCAAACAGCTGATAAAAACATCACAAAAATCTCCACACCACTCCAGTCCATCAGGTAATGTCTTGTGAAGTGAGATGTTTGTTAGAAATAAATCTATAATTAAGATGTTTTAACTGTACATAATCCATAATAACGAGATAAATGTCATGCCCTGTTCTCCCACATCAAAATCCACCAACATACAGTATTTGTTTACGACCACTTTAGACTCTTTTCACTCGACAAGATAACTTTTTTACGTAATATTATGGAAACATTTTAACTGAAACCTGAGCGTTTTAACTGAAAACTGTGGTTATGAAGTTGAGAATGTCTCAGTATGTTTATTTTGTACACTTCACAAGGCATTAGTTGATCGACTGGAGTGGTGTGGATTACTGTGACTCTCGTTCTGATGGCACCCATTCACTGCAGTGGAGCATTTAATTTTGCCATGTAATTTATTCTGCACCATTTGTGGTACAGACATGATCATGCAGATTGTTTCTTTTTCTTTCTGCAGTCCCTGGTCCGCCCCATTCGCTGACCGTAACGGATGTGACCTCTGACAGTGTGTCTCTAAGCTGGCAGCGTCCCCTCCATGTTCCTGGTCTGTTGCAGGGTTTTAATGTAGAGATTCAGCAACTGGCAAGGAATTGTGGGCTAGAGCAGCACATGGAGTCGTGTGTGGAGAGTGAGCTTATGGAGTGGGTTGAAGGAGAGACCAGCGGAGTCACGCTTTCCCCTCTGCTGAAATATAGAGAGTACCGGATCAGACTGGTGGCCTTTACCAGAGCCGGAGCCGGAGAACCCTCCGACTGGATCCACACACAGACACTCGCAGGAAGTATGTTACACATGCATAAAATATTCCCACAAGAAAGAAAAAACACAATTGAGATCACTTTAATGTCTTGTATGTCTAGGAGTTTGCCATTTGTAAAATGTTGAAAAAGGTCCTGGAACTCCATATAAACTTTTTTTAATGATTTATTTATTACATTTTCAAAACAAGATGACAGACAGAAAGTAATAAACAAAAATAAAAACAAACAACTCAATTAGGTTAAAAATAATAGATCTCCAACAGCTTGTTTCAAAAAGGTGCAATACAGCTATTTATTGTCCTAGTATATTTAGCAAAAAAATACACATTGTTACTTTGGTCTGTATCACAGGCTCCATTTCTCAAAATGTGGATATCACAGATTGCCATGTGGTTGCCACTTGAAAAGCGTATTTATGATAAACATAAAAAATCTGGTCTGCCCTTTGGGAATACATAAAAAAGCTTTCTTAATGTACATACTGTAACTTTTTTTATATTTCTTATTCTTTTATTCATTTATTTTTTCCCTTTATTCATTATATAAGGACTATTTTGAAACAGCGTGACCCTCCTTGATCGTTTTTTTCTATTATTTTTTTATTTCTTATTTTTAGGGTTTAAATATATGACGTGACAATGTTAATGTTATTTATTTCTGTGGGCAAACAATAATAAAAAATAATAGATCTCCATATAGACTTCAACAATTTTGATTTTGTCTCTGTACTCTCACTGTATGTGTAGAATACAGTTGTATTTGTTTTATGGATTCTAATAAAATCCCGGGGCAAGGCAGATACTTAAAATGTAGATTTTATAGCGTGGAAAAAACAACTTTGTAAAGTTTCTAGAAAATACAGAAATATATCATCAAGCTACAAATATAGAAATAAAGAATAAATATTATATAAATACATATTTTTAGATATTGTAATTTTGTTTTTTGTCTATATATAAAAATGATGGTTGAAATTAATGTTAAAATTTAAATATTTATGTGTGTAATATTTTATATAATATGTTTTATATAATATTTTAAAAATATATATATATTTTTTTTATCTATAGATACTAAAATAATAATACAAATACGAAATACATATAAATAAAAAAGCTATTATATGAATATATGTGTGTATATATATATTTTATCATATAAAATTTTGTAATGTATTTTTATTTATTTTTTGGTTTCTAAAATCAGACAGGAGAGAAATAAAATAATGCAATAATGCAGAGCAGGAAAATAAAGTTGCATGGCCTCTGTGAGCTTCACTGTGTTTGAAATCTCAGTGAAATGCAGTGTTCAGGGATCTGGTGAATCAGAGCTGCATTCTCACGATTTTAGTTCCGTGCAGGAAATCAATGGGCAATGTTTTTGAAATGCTGCCCAATCCATTAACTTTGATCAAAGTGTTTTACACACGTTTTTGAGTTCTACGAGGCAGCTTAGAGCAAACCTTTATTAAATCTGCTGAGCTTTTGAGCTATGTAATTTTCCCTTTGCTTGTCATTTGCATATACTGTAGCAAACCTTTATTTTTTCCTTTTGTCTTAGACCCCGATGCCCCCCCTGGCGCCATATCAGTGGTTCCATCTCGCACTGGGTTAAAGATTGTGTGGAATGAACCATCAGTCATCTCAGGGCCCACTTCATACATCATTGACATCACTGCTGTGAGTTCATAAACTTAACAAATCTGTTGACTTTCTGAAATGTTCTACTTCAGCTCTCCCTACCCTCTTTCAGTTGGATGGGTCGGGATATAATATAAGCCTAGTACGGAATTCAGACGAGATCAGGGCGGTGGTAGTCGGGAACCTGACTGCGTTCACCATGTACTCAGTTACCATCACCGCCTTCACGGGGCAGCTTTCCAGCGCTCGCACAGACGGCAAAGCATCTGAACCCGTCCTCGTCAGAACCCTGGAGGACGGTGAGGATGTTTGTGCATGCTTGATTATCAGATATCCATTGAATGCATACGTGCATAATGTATTAGTGACATTCATGGTCATGTTTTCCCAGAGCCTAAGGATCCTCCCAAAAACCTGACATTGACGGTGTTCCCAGAGGAAGTGACACGTGTTTATGTAACGTTCTCTCCACCGGATGAGCCGAACGGAAACATCAGTGCCTATCACGTCACCATCTACCGAAACGGACAACTGGACTTTTACATAAACAGCCTGCCTGTGACCAGCAACCCTAATAACACCATGACAGCCATTATAGATGGACTGAAGGGTGGTTTCAATTACAGCATAAGGGTAAATCCCAGCCTCTTCCCCTGCATGCACCGGTCTCTCTGCTTTATACACTAACACATAGCTGTCACTGGGGCAGTACCCTGAGGTACAAAAGCTAAAAGTTACATCTTTGTACCCGATAGTACATATTAGGAGTTTAAATATACATATTATTATTTTTTTGAAAGGGTACCGCACCGAAGACATCTTTAATACCTTTTTTCTTTGAGATTGTACTGCACTGTGGTCTGTTTGCATCATCCAGTACTACTGTGAGCACTAGCAGCAGCTATTTAAAACCGTATCTAGGTAACAACAGAGACGGCAGCTCCAAAAATGGAAAGCAATATTTGCATCAGTCTTTTAGATCATGTATTCAATCCTTTTGTTTTTAAAAACGTCACCTGCAAAGATTGATACTTGTAGTTGTTTATTGACTCCCACGATTAGGCCAAAAGCATGTGTTTCGAACTTGTTGCAGATTGCAGCTGTGAATGGAGCAGGTTTCGGACCAAGTTCAGAGGTTCAGGTCTCCACGGGTGTGAAAGGTATGAGAAAACATAAGGCTTTATAAGTTTGGATGAAGTGATTGTCGTTTTAAGATTTTGACGGGTTAATTTAGCGCCACCCAAACCGTCGAGGATGCCGCAGGCTGCTCTGAACAACGCAGGCGTCGTCATCACGACCTCCAAGACCATCACCATTGAGATGCCTGAATGTTTCTTCAATGATAACCATGGACCAATCCAAAAAGTCCAGGTCATTGTTTCTGAACCGGAAGGTACTAAAAAATTACATTTAACTCTAGCAATAATGACAGTTCACAGATTTTATTAGGGCAGTGGTTTTCAACCTTTGGACCGGGGCCCCCTAGTGGGCCGCGATGGTATTGCAGGGGGGGCGCCAATTATTATTAACAGAAATTGTAATGTAGTTAATATAGTAAAAAATGTCTAGTTTGCTGATCCGTTATTTATATTTTCTGTTTATTCAATACATTACCATTTTATTCAATAAAGACAATTAACAACCTTGCTTCCGAATACTTAGTTAACCCGACACAAAAAGCGAGATTGTTTAAATTCTTTTGAGGTGGGCCGCGGAAACATATGTGTTTGGCTGTGTGGAGCGTGAGTTAAAAAAGGTTGGGAACCACTGCTCTAGTCTTTAATCATTTAAAAATCAAATAAAGCAGTTTTATTTCATATCAGCTCCGACATGGTAAAGGCTTAATATTGGGAGATAGCAATGTGGTCAAAGAGTGTTTTTTGAGGAAACCTCAGAAACGTTATCTGAGTTTTGGTTACACTTTATTTTGATAGTCCACTTTAGACATTCTACTTACTATAAGTGACTCTGTAACTACATGTCAACTTTTTCTCTTTTTTTTCCTACTGCATGTCTACTAACTCTGAGTAAACTGTTAGGGTAGGTTAAGGGTAGAATAAGTTGACATATACTTGAAAAGTTTCTGATAGTCAGTAATGTATGTTGTGGACACAGCTAAATAAAGTATTAAACAGACAGTCTACTAATACTCTTAGTTATTTACTTTTAGTAGAATGTCAAAAGTGTCTTGACTATCAAAATAAAATGTCACCCCCGTTTTTAATAATTTTGATGTTTACAAATGAGTCTTTTGAGCTAAACAGTGTGGCTGTCAGATTACCACTAACTGCTATTTGTAACTGCGACAGGTAGTCCAAACAAGCCAAAATTTAACCGAACACTGTCATAACAGCCACTTGCTCTTTTGGGCTAGGCAAACCAGTTTTTATGGTTTGTGGAAGCTTCTCAAAAACGTAAAATAAATTTTTCTGGTGCTTGTACAGTACATATAGCTGTGGTTTGTGCGACAGATATTTCTGTAAGAGGTTTGAGTGTTATGGGAACACTCTGCTGTTTGGGATGTGTTTCTAATTTTTTTCCACTAGACTCAACATGTAAAAGAGTCAGTGGTGAACCTCTGAGTGTCTGAATGATAGGGCTTGGCCCACATGGCTTATACGCTATCATTAGAGCTGAGTAGATTAGTTTGGTTTGTGAAATAATTTTAGATTTTTGGAATTCTACTCTTGCACATGCCACTGGATTTAACCATTACTCCAGTCGTCTTCACAAATCCTTCTAATATGCTGAATTGATGCTTAAGTAACAATTCTTAATATAATCAAAGTTGAAAACAGTTCTGCTTAATATGTTTGTGGAAGCCATGATGCATTTGTTTAAGATTCTTCAATGACAGTTTGTTTTTCTTTTTGTCTATATGGTCATTTATTTTGTACTTCCTGAATAAAAGTATTTATTTCTTTACAAAACACTTTTGAATGATAGCGTATAAATAGGTGTACCATTATTTTATAGTTTTCTCTGCACACTTGCACTTTATTTATTAAACTTACATGTGTTCAGTTGAGCAGGTAAACTCATACTGTGCATTGTCATTTATTCATGGTTTCATTCTCTTTATATTTTATCGTGCTTAGCGTGTTTGTTCAAGTTTACTGCACCGCCCTGCCTTATCAAAAACCCAAATCGTTTCATGATCTCTTTCAGTGTTTGTGTTTTTAGGGTGACTGTAATCTCCATCTCCCACATCAATCTGCTGATCTCTTTCACATGGCACTAGTTCCAGCCCGTAGTCTCATCTCCCACACATTGGCACCAAACCCAGCTCTTCTTTTAAACATGCTTTTCTTGCACAAAATGGTGCCCCTTTTATCTCTTTTTTTTTTTCAGTTCCGCAGAGGGTTGCTTGTGTCATTTCATCATAGAAGGGAAAAATAGACAGGGTCAGGTGCGTGACTTGCCTGTGCAGAGAATAGAGTGCTAGTTAAGTGCAAAAACGTCTGAAACGACCTAGACCTTTTGAAGAGATTATTCCACCAGAAACAGTAAGGAACCGCTTTTATAGGCTAGTAGTCTATCAAACACAACCACAAAGTCTGACACCCTCGATGAGATTTTCAGATAAAAGCTCTTTCACCCACATTGCTCTGACATCCAGTAGCTTAAAGCGGCATATGTCAAGTCTTCCCTAATTATGATAACCCAACAACCCTGCACACAATATATGGAAAAGACATTTTCCTGCACAGACAGCATGATTTCATTTTCCATTTGCCCAAACTGTCTCATTATCTGGCCACTGGGTGAAGTCATTTGTATTCATAAAGCTTAAAGGCATCCATAAGTTAGTTTGAAAGGCCTAACCGCCCTGTTTTCTTAAAAGCTTTATGAGTCAAAAAAAACTGGCTCCTAGGCAGCTGATAAAATGAAATTTGCTGAGTAGGATTGAGATATTATTTTCCTCTGCACAGTCATTTAGTGTTATGATCTCATGATTCTTAATTAATATTGCAGCTTTTATGTGGATTATTAGGCATTGCAAAACCGTATTATTTTAGTTATTGTGAAAACATAACTGCCAAAAGTCCCAAATTAAAGGCTAAAGTCAAGATTTATATATTTTGGTACCTCATAAATTTGAGAAAGATAGTACTTTAGTTTTATAGCAGAAGTTGTTAACCATATCATATAATTGTTGCATTTTTAATAACCTTTATGGTCAGTCTCTGTTAGCCACACTGTCTTGAATTTTATAATAGTCTGCCAGGTTTTTTAAACCCTCCAGAGAATGCTATTTCTCGGTGTCCTGACCCTCCGGTTTGACTCACACGTGTATTTTGACTGGCTAGTGATAGAGACTCTTGGTGTGTTTTGATCCAGGACTCTCTCATAGTGAGATCAGTGCTGTTTGACATTCTTCTTCTCTTGCATTTGAATACCCCCTCATCACTTCACTCACAGGGTTTCTCTCATCCTAGTCAGCCCGATCTTTCATCTACCCCTATTTTAACACAAACACGAGGCCGTGTGGATGCTGAAGTGGCTGTTTAAGATAAAGCTCAGATCTGTGGGAAGAGAGACGGTGGGAGTGTGGGAATCCATTTAAGTCTCTCACACCCACCACTCACTGGTCTGGTCTGCTTCTTGTCAGTAAAATTGAGTGTTTGGAGAGTGTTTGTATGTGCTTATGTCGTAGTGGGGACAGCTGAGTGGTAATATTGGGTGTAATTATTTTTATTAGATGGAAACAGACAGACAGATGGGCAAACAAGAGAGACAAGGTGATGATGTGTTGCTCTGTCAGGGCTGGATGGATGACTCTTCTTTTAGCAGGAATGTTAAAGGTCTGAAGGCCAGAAAGATTTAGTTCTTCTGGTTGGAACTGAACTCTCTGTTGCAGTAGCGCTATCACACGCTCCATAAACAGCATTTGTGAGTGACTCTTGAACTTCAGAGAAAGAGAAAAAGAGCTTTGAAGTGAGGGAGTGTGTGCGTGAGTGGATATTTTACTTTCTTTGATGATGAAAATGATGAAACATTGAAGAATGTTTCTGTGTTTGTATATTTAAATATGTAGGGATTAGATTTTTTTGTTTGTTTTTTTGTTTTGAAAGAAACGCTTTAATTTGGTAAGGATTTATTTAACTAATATAAAGTTGAAAAGATGGCTGTTCTTTTGAACACAAACTGCATACGATCTTCTTTATCAGCGTCTCCACACGGATGGGCTGTATTGGTTCCAATCAAAGCATAAATACACATAGAAAACATATCCTTGAGTTGCAGGTGACAGAGAAGAGCGTACGAAGTTTGCATCCAGCTGATACTCTCCAAACTGTCCAAATTGTTGAATAAAGTTTCTATTTTCTTTGTGTTCGAAAAGTATTCTTGCCATTTCATAAAAAACACATTGAACCACTGGTGGCAGACTATTTTGACAATATCTTATATACTTTTCTGGGCCTTGACAGTGTAATTTACATGGCAGTCAATAAGACCAAAAACCTATTCCAAAATATCTTTAATTGTTCTCCAAAGACAAGCTTTTATGGGTTTGGATTGACATAAGGGGGGAGAGATCGATGACACAGTTTTCATTTTAGGGTGGAGTAACCCTTTAAACACACACATATATGTGTATATATATGTGTGTAATTGTAATATACTTTTATTACTTACATTTTTCCCTCTGTTTGGAATGGCATGAGAGTGAGTAAATGACAAAACGTTTTACTTGTAGACAAACTACCCCCTTAACTAGCGATATTAAAATGTAAAGAAGTGTTATTAGTTTTGTAGTTCTGGCTTTGTATGTCACATTTAATCGGAAATGTCCAAATCAAGAAATGATAACAACAAGGTTGCAGAACATATTTAGCATGCTATGTGCATTCTGCATTGACAAAGAATTGTGTCTGCACATGGAGAAAAGTGTCTTCTAAATAAATAAATGTAACTAATGTGAGAATCAGTTATAAGTGCACAGTTATGTGTCTACTATTCTGACTACTCGTGACCACTAATCCCATCAGGACTATACCAGGTGTAAACAGACTCAAAAATTGACACACTCCTTTTTCCTGAAGATCTGACACTGTCTGTGTCGGCCCACCTGAGATGCAGCCCAGATGCAAGCGTGCATTAAAAGGAGAGAAAGACAAAGATAAGGGGAAGAAGGTTATATGAGGTCAGATAAGAGATAATTACACCTGTATAGATAACACTGAGAACAAGAGGCTGCATGTGTGTGTCCTGATGGCAGAAAGAGGGGGGAGAGATAAGAAACCTGTCCCAGTGATAACAAGAGCTCCTCTCACACACACAGAGTTTTTGGCACACAGAAGTTCATTCATCTCCCAGCGCTTACAACCTCAGTATTGTCTTGTTCCCACTCATCCCTGAGTGTCTGTCAGTCATGCCAGTAGCCTGGAGAGATATGAAGCTATATGACCTCAGAGATCATCTTATGTTTCAATTCCTGTTAAACTAATATAAAGAGAAACAGCTGGACATTGCTAGGTCAGATGGACATCACTGCTCTTGCATAATGAGTTTTAAGCATTATGATATGCACTACTACTGTTCAGCTGGTGGTCCATGAGCCAAATCCAACCCCTCACAGTATGATCAGTACACGTCTGATTTAGCAAAACATCAGCAAGATTATATTTTTTTCCCGGCAATTTTCAGTCCTAATTATAACCTAATCATGTTCATTCATTCAACACAAATAAGCACTGCACTGGTAATTCTATTGCTTTTTGTATGTAAAATGACAGTTCTGTGTTTATGATTTCTATGAGGGCTGATATTAGATTAAAAGATTGCAAAGGCTTTTTTTAATGTTTTTATTTTCATAGCAAAGTTTATTACAACTATAATTTCTTTTGACTAATTTAAGATGTTAAGTTATGGTATTTACATTTGTTTTTCATGTTAACTTGTTAAAAGTACTAAGAAAAGTTCCCCAAAAGTGATTTATGGTTTATTGTCTTAACTGTGAACTGTGCATATTTTCTATATGCATAGAATACCCAGATGAGTGCCAAATTATTTGCCAAATAGTGCAGTGAAAAAATTAGGGAACTCTGTAGAATGCTACATTCTGCAGTGCAACATGTTTTAATGTCAATGTACTGTATGACAAATTTATATTCAATGCATTTTTGGCAGATACTTTTATAAAAGCATCTTGCATTGAATTTTAGTTATGCATTTCATGTTTTAGCATGTTCCACTGGAGTGCTGCTAGTGGCATAGCTCTTCTACAGGAACTAGAATGAAAAACATTTCTTCTTCTTTCCTTATTCATTTTTTGACAGGACTGCCATAATCCCGAGACTCAATTATACAATTAAAAATAAAATGCAAAATATATGCAAATTTAATTCTGAGATGATTATTGGGTAACAGGAACTAGACAAAACATATTGAGGCCTTGTGACAGCATTGCTAATACTGCATATTATTTCACAAAATATAGATTGTATTTCATTCTGAACGTGTTGCATTCTGTAGTTTGTGATTTGTATGCTTCTTTCCATACAGGTCTCTATGCTCATCAAGCTCCTGCCAGGTGTTATTTTATTGTTAGGCTCAAAGCTCTAAGTTCAAGCACACGGTTCAAATGAGGTGTCAGAATTCCTGTGCGCAAAGATCAAGCTATGTAAGAATGCCTGTGTCTGAGTGTGTGCATATGTGTATGCCATTTCATGGGATGTGAATCTGAGAGTCTTTGTTTTGACATTTCACATTAACTAGCCATTAGGGATGTTAAAAAAACATTGAACAGTTCAAGCTGGATGATTGGTGCTGGATGGTTAAAATTCTGTGCTGAAAACACAAAGATCTCAGGATTGCTTCCAAATAAGATGACAGGATAAGATCCAAACTAATCATCAGGGTTATGGTACATTTAGTCATTTGAAAACCATCTGAATTCTATTACTAAATGAAAGTATCTGTAGTTGCTAATTTCTCACAATTTACTGTCATGATTAATACATTTTCTGTCAAAACACATTAAACATAATTATAAAATGACATGAGACTTGGAACTGTGCAAATTATTTCCATTGTGTAAAGACCGAATTCAGACAGGCTTTCACGGTGACCTTTGATCTAAAGAAATAAGACGTTTCTAATCCAGAAAAATGCACAGAATGCACAGCCTACAGAAATCCGTTCAGGACATGATTAGAAAAGCAGCTGCAGCTCTTCGTTTCAAGCCCTGTAATGTCTTGACTTTTTGTGTAAGTGTTTTAATTGGGTTTTTACTGAGTTAAACACAAGGAAACAGTGAGGTATGATTGCTCATGTGAGTTACTATGGCCAGCCGCAACCACAAGAGACACTGCGAGTGCTCCTGTAATGGTCTATGGCCACCCTGAAGTTCACCGACCACTTACACTCTCTTTAACTCTAACTTTGAAACTAATTATATACACACCGGCACGCACACATGCACAGACACACTTAATGCCTTTGGCTGACTGGGTGAGTGGGGAACAATTCTTCTCATGCCTGTATTCGAAGTTAGCTTCTGCATTTAAAGCATTACATACTGAAAGGTGTTTTTTAAATGGAGTGATAGTGATTCTTCACCGGGTATGTTTCTGTTTTAAAAACGTTATGAGTAAGAGAGGTTTGTGGATGTCTTAGGAAAGAGGCAAAGTGAGTTATTGTTTCTTCCTTCAAGTAAAAAGGTAGTAAGTTAAAAATAAATTTATTTCATCCTTTGATTCAAATAGTTAGTTCACCCAGTAATGAGCTCGTTTCTCATTGGTTCCCACTTTTTTGGGAATGGAAATGCTCTAAAACGGCAGCTTGGCCAGACTGACTTTTGAATGTAGTATCACAGGAAGTATAGGAGGGCCCAGGCTAAGAAAATGTAAGTCATAGGAGAAGAATGGTTCAATTAATATTATTGATCTTGATTAATTGATCTTTATCTCACATCTATGCCGTATGTACATGTACAAACTACTACTACATATACTTTAAATATTACTTTGGTGTAAAGCTGCTTTGCTATGATATGTATAATGAAAAGCACTATACAAATAAATTTGAATTGAATTGAAAAGAATGGTTGAGTATACAATGATTTTAGTTTTCTTTGCGAAAAAAAAGTATTCTCCCATGGTCGCAAAACTTGATCCACATTGATCTACCGATGTCACATGGACTTTTTTAACTGTGTTTTTACCACGTTTCTGGACCTGGGATCATTTCAGTTGTGCTGCTCTCTATGGAGGGTCATGGCTCTCTGATATCATCAAAAATATCTTAATTTGTGTGATGAACAGAGGTCTTATGGGTTTGGAACAAAATGAGGGTGAGTAATTAATGACAGAATTTAGATTTTTGGGTGAATAAACCCTTTTATCAAAATTTTTATATATATTTTATGAAGTACATAAATATGTAAATGTATTCGTAGTACACTTAGCAAGAAATGAATAAGAATAAAACTTCTAAGAAATAAACGTGTTTCAAATACATTTTAGTATTCTTCACAAGGGTAGTGATTTCAAACTATCACATTCGTACAGTGATACTGATCTTAACCTCATCTTGAGTGAAATGCTAAGCTGGCTTTTGCAGAAAGAACCCTTTCGTATTAAACGACATCACAGAAAATAATTGAAATGTGTTCCAAAGCATTTACAGAACTTTTATGTCATTAGATTATATAAGCCCTAATTATCAATGCTTTCAAAAACATTTGTCCTTTTTAATCTCAGCTGCCACTACAACAAAGAGCATCTTCTGTTTGAAAGACGGCTGGCATGTTGTCTGGGCAGTATCAGTTTTGGGGCTACACTCAACGTATATGTCTGTTCAGTTTCAAAGCTCTGCTTTTTAGTTGCATATGTTTTTTATATATATGAAAGAATGTGGTGTTTAGCATATCTGCACACCATCATTATCCAGAGGGACTAATAACAGAAGTCTTTCCAAACCTTCCCGACAGTTTTCTCATCTCGTTTCGAATGATTGTGGAATTGTACATTTCTACTGGGATTGTGTTTTCACCTTCAAGGTTAGCTATTTTATCTTTGCTTTAAAATCCCTTTTGACCTCTGGGAGACAAACCAAAAAATCTATTTTCTGTCCAGTTTAGGCCTTTTGTAGCATAAACCTATGCTACAAAAAGTAAAAGTCAGATTTTCCGAACACTTCCAAAGCAGATTGTCGAAATTCCATTATGTGCATCCAACTTTTTTTTTGTAAAGGAAATTATCTGAAATTGTGAGACAGGTTTTGTAGAGGCAGGTGCCAAAAATTGGATCACATGCTGCTCCAAGGCCTAAAGCAAAGATATTCTTTCAGAGAGAGAAATGAGGCAGAGTAAGGCTCTTTCCACACAGTTTGATGAGTGAGAGTGCGCTCATAAGCACATTAATGCAGGTTTATGATCTGCGATTAAGGCAGGAGATGCTGCAAGGAATATTGGCACGTGTGTTTAGTGCTAGCCAGGAGAACTGTAATGTTATAATGATATAATTCCTGGAGTTGACGCAATAGTTATGGTGTTGCCATGGTAACGCTGTTTTTGTAGTGGACCTCAAAATGTTTTTGTTATTTTTGGGGGGTTAAAGGTAGGATGAGATTTGGCCATCTGTTCTGCGCCTATACAGCCTGCAGGTCTTGTTAAAAAATCACGCTGTACTTGGTGGCCAAAAATACTGTGTGAATTTGGTCTGAACTCACCGTAAGCGAACTCAATAAAACCTCTACAGAATACATGCACTAGATTTAGTAAAAGATCTTTTTTTGTTTTCTTGTGGAACAAACAGGTTCCTCAGAAGTTTTGGGTCAGAAGGATGTGCCACACTTGGAATACTGCTTCTGACCTTGATTTTCACGCAAACCACAAAATCTCTTTCTTTTCTCTTCTTCAATTATAACAATAATCCACTTGAAGTACATGTGTCACAATGATTTTACCATATAGGTGTTTTTGACTTAAATCACTTTTTATATAACTGACATGGCATTAATATATTATGAATTCCCAGGTTATTTCAGATATTAATAATACATGTCAGTGCTGTATTGTACTGCCTTTTTATTTAAATTGGATGTATGTATTTATTGGATGTAGTCAAAGTTAAAACATGAGTAATTGAATAACATTATCTAATAATCATCTTTAGAAGTCTTAAAATGTACTGTACATTATAATGTTATGATATTTTGTAGTTTTACTTTTATTACCTGTTATTGGCCATGAAATGAAGGGAAAAAGGTCAGTATCAGTCCAAATTTGAATTTGAATTCAGCCCTAGAATAAACAATTAATCTATTCATAAACCTAATAGTTCATAAGCCTGTCTGTTTTAGGTCTGTAAAACTGTAGGCTGTTTTTGGTTGTCAAGCAACAAAGCAACTTAAATTAGATTACTATTTCTGGCACAATAGGACAAATTTTTTTTTGTGTGTGTGATTTAATGTCTGGCACATGCTACTTTTAGGCCCTCATTTATTTTTTTAAGGCTCTCTCCTTGATGTCTTAGTTAATTTCTTGCACGCTGAGGAGCTGATTTTGTGAGGTCCAGTATGTAGGCAGGCGTTGTTTTCCTGTGCTTGTTTTGTGAATCTCTTGCGGTGGCGTGTCCGCTGAGCTGAAGGGTTTTTAATGACTACAGAGTGTTTGGAGTGGTTGGTGTGGGTAGCCGAGATGATCCCCTCCCTGCCTGTCTCCCTCGCAAACAACATTCTGTGGTTCAGACAGACCATTTTTTCGGTAGCGCCCACTGTTGTGTTTTTTTAGTATACAATTGGACAGAGAGGGGGTGTTGGCTACTGAATTACGGAAGTGAAGGAGTTCAAAGAAGCTGTGTGAGTCATAGAGGGTACTTGTGAGATAACATGGGCACACGTCTGGCATGAGGTCAGCTGAGGTCACGAGACAAAGACATGAAAGAGGATTTTGTTTTATGATGGGAGGAAGATCTACATGTTTTGTGTTTCAGCCTAATAAAGAAAGACAAGTGGGCTTGTCTTCTTTCTGTTCAACATCTGTTTTCTTAGTGTGGGAGGAAGTGTCAGAGAACCAAGAGGCTGTTCTGCGGTATGGATCTCAGGAGCTTACGGTACGGCTGTTCTGTGGCCTACATGGTTACACATGCTCCCGGGGCTTATTTTAGATCTTCCACAGACACCACATGCCTGTTTGTCTCGAGAAGAAAAGTGTTTCCATCTTGTACCCTTTAAAATGTGTTTCCACACAGAGGCCGGAGGATGTCAAAGCAGATGGATGGCAGCCTCCTCTTTTAGAATCCTTTTTTGAGAGAAGAGGCTTAAGTGGTTTCAAAACCTGACACTGAACAAACCACTTTTTAGGCACTATTTATTAGTGGTGTTTACTAAAACAAGCAGACATTTTTTTTTCAATCATTGCAACATCCCAGAGTACTTCAGCAACCGTCTAGAAAACACCCAGATATAAATTAATTTGAATTTCAATGGATTCTAATTGTTTGAATTTGTATTTCCGGTTACTGTTTGCCGCCACATTTCAAGTGCAAGCCTTTTTTTTTTTCTAACTACAGAAAATAATTAAAACATAAAATTGACTTTTTATTGCAATTCTTACTGTGGTTTTCTTTGGAGAGACTGCAGCAGAGCACATTATTTTTGCTATGGAAAAGTAAGAGAAACAAAATCAGAATAACAGCGTCATGCACTCAGAAGAAAACAAAGCCTTTTGTTTTCTAAGTTTACAGTCTTCATTGTGTCATTGAGCCACAGTTGTTAGTTCATTTTAAATAAAGTCCTCTTTGTTTAAAATGGGTGCCGGAGAGATTTGAGGTTGCTACAGGATTAGTGTGAAACAATTTTAAGGTTTACATTTTCATAGAAACACAGCAGGAATGAAATGAAATTGCTAAAACAAAACCATTCACAAACACTCTTTTATTTAGCTTTAGTGTTTAAACCTATTACTTACTGTAGTCTAGGGTGAACTACAGCACATATATAGAAAAGAGTGAGAAAGAGAGATATTTGAGTTACTTTCCTTTAAAAGATTATGGGCTGTTTGTAAGTGCACATCTGGATGCTTATGACAGGCACACATTTAGAGGAGGGGTGATTAATTGATGCAGGATGAGTAATGCTTGTCACACAGAAGACTCAACATTCATGTCTGCAAGCTTCGTAGTCATTGATTGTTAATGACCTGTATTCTTCAGTTCTCATTGTATTATGGGTAATCTGTGCAGCCAGTCTGCTGCTTGTGGTGGCAAATATTAGGGTCCAAAAAGTTGCAGGAGTCAAAATATGGGTGTTTTTATACCTGAACATGTTTATTTATTGGTTGATTGCAAGTTTTATTATTAAAAAAAGAAATGCTTTGACATAGCATGAAATATTTAATAATAATCCACTATTTCAATAATAGTCAACAACTCTAGTGATATTCATTGTGGCTCTATATTACATTTTCAATTCAAATTGTTATGCTGGTTCACTAATGCTATTAAGTTTTTTGAATTCCTGTCTCGCAGCAATGGCATTAGGTGTAGTCAGACTTGTTGAGTGTGATCTGGTATGAAGTGTGTGGGTGTGTGGGAAGCCAGACTAAAGTGTGTGTTTGTGTGATGTTGACTGATAAGGTGTGAGATGTATGTATGAATGTAGGAGGTGAGTTCGCCCTCTCCATCATTTCCCTCCGTCACTCCCTCTCTCCGTCTGTTGTAGCTTGGCTTTGGTCTGTTCCAAGACCTCCAAGACTGCACCAAAGTTGTCATCGTATGTTTTTGGGTCAGGTGTGTGCTGCTCGTTCTCTATGTCTGTCTTAAAGAGAAAGTTCTGTCATTATTTACTCACCTCAAGTCTGTGGAACACAAAATATTTTTATGTCTATACAGTGAATAGGGTCAATGAGGTCTATTGTTGTGTTGGACCCTCATGAAGATGTGGGTTAATATTCATACTGCTCAAGGTTTAATATGAATATCAGCGGTCATTTTTGACCTTGAGCTGTGGACCTTAATTTGAATAGCTTAGAAACAATGTTGTCTGTGTGGAGGAGAAAGAGAGAGACATTAGGTGCTTACCCCACTCTGTCTTAAAACACAAAGACTGCTTTCTCAGCACAAGTGACTCCCTGTAGACTATAGGGCGGATCTTATGAAAAGAGAGCAAGCATGACTTACAATTCTCCGTCCCACACACACCCCCTCACACAGACATACACACCCACCTCACCTGCTTTCATCACTACCACCTGGTCTCTAATGAGCTTGTGGTGCTGAGGGCAGCAGTCTCCGCTGACAGAGATGGATGGGGAGTTATTTTTTCGTCTCTTCGTCTACAGATGTGTGTTCTCTCTTCTATACCCAGTTTTTAATCAGGTTAAATAAAGCCTCTGTTTAGTTTGAAGCCAGTTGGATTCTAAACCCATAATAGTGCTCTAAAACCTTCGACTCGATTTGGATGCGGTCTTGTTAGATCTTAGATCACCTAATGGATCTAGACTCTCAAAACTGTTTGTAGTTCAGTATTAGGGTAACTAGTGAAGAGGAAGAACAATCATCACTTGACATAGTCATGTTTCTTACTGAATGCACTTTGCAGTACAAACTCTGGCACTTGAATCTTTAAATATGAGATTAACCACCCAGAGGGAAAAGTAAACATTCTAAAACAAAATTAACTTGTTAATAAAATGTAAATGTATAATTTAAATAATGTTAAACATATTTGTGTGTATTATTTCATATGAATTCATTTTCTTTAAAAAATAAATAATACAATTTTACAAAAACTCCAACACTTATTTTTGCAAAAAGTTAAATTCTTGTTTCTGAGCATTTCTTATCGAACTATAGTTTTCCTGTTATTTTAGTCCTTAATAAATCACTGCAGGATGAACTTTCCGTGCCGCCGTGTGACCGTGTGCCTGGGTTTATTTTTATTTTGAGAGGAGAGTTAGGGGCTGACCTTGGGCCATTAATAATTTCAGGGCTAAGCAAGGAACAATATTCCTGTGAGTTATAGTGGCCCACTGCATACCCATAATTCTCCAGGCACACTCCTGTATTTCCTCAGCTGCTTGTATAAAAGATCAGTAATGTCATCTTCCTAATGCACTTAACCTGAAGAGGTTGATCTCTGTATGACAGCTTTCTTTTCTGTCCATTGTTTACAAAGAGGAAAAATGTACAAGATCAGTGCAACAGTAATACCATTTCGTTTAATGAGAAATGGACGGTTGGTCAAAATAAGTGCACCCACATTTAACTAAGCACATTTGTAGTCACACACACAGGCCTCAGAAACACACACAAACTCCACGCGCTTCCTTCCACAAAATCCTTAATTGTATATAAGCTGATAAACAGGAAAACCTCTCAGGATAAATACTCCCACACTTCATGCTGTTCCTGAAAGCAGAAAGACTCCACTGTCCTTTTTCAGTGCTTCCCCCTATGTGATATTTTAGTCAAATGACCTTGCAGATAACCCTGTCCAGCTTTTTCCCAAGCATCTCAACAGGAAGTGACCTCGCAATGGTGTTAAGAGCACTTGACCGTTGAACTCTGGAGACACGCACACATTCACATGCGCCTCCTCTGACCCCTTAGAGCTGAGAGAGTTAGATTTTATCACATGCTCTGATGTCACCATCTGCTTTGCTCCTTAAAGAAGGAACTTGGTTATTAAAAACCTGCTGATAAAATCGACGGCTACTCCCACCAGCGTACATCCACACACACACCCAGGGGTGAGAGGTCAATCTCACATACATTTGCAGGTTGATGTGACTTGGCACTCGTAAGGGGAAGAGATATTACTGATCTGGGGGTGGTTGAGCTCTCAGCCCAGTCTTCTCATGATGAATGTGAATGTGATATATTGAGCTCAAATATTTCCATTTAAACAGAGATTTAGGAATGTGTTAAAGGGATAGTTCACACAATAATGACAATTCTCTCATCATCCCTGTGTCTTTTATGATCCAAGCACAAAAGAAGATAAACTGTGGAACAAAAATAAACAGCAAGTTCTAAAAATGGTCACACTTCACACTACCAACAAACCATTAGCTACAAGCTTTGCCTCAATAAACTCCTAATTTGCTGCTTATTAATGTACAGTATAGTAAAGTAGTTAAGTTTAGGTATTGGGTAGCATTAGTGTTGTAAAAAAATGTAGAATAAATACTAAATTTAGAACTAAATACTAAACTAATAAAAAAAAATTCAAATATGTGTCCCTGGACCACAAAGCCAGTTAAGTTTAGTGTAAGATTTATACTTCATCTGAAAGCTTTTCATTGATGTATGTATGATGTTTTAGGAGAGGACAGTATTTGGCCAAAATACTGTTTAAACATCATATAAAAATATCTAAATATTGACATTTAAAATTGTTCAAATGAAGTCCTTAGCAAAGGATATTACTAACCAAAAATGAAGTTTGATATATTTACAGTAGGGAATTTACAAAATATCTTCATGGAACATGGATTAGTATCCTAATCATTTTAAAAAACTCGCATTGAGGAGAAATGTATAGAATGCATTTCTGGCTATTGCTACAAATATACTTGTTTTGTAATCCAGAATCACATATAAGTACTAATCTACAGCCAAAATCTAAATATTAAGCAATGATAATAAGAAAAGAGTTGGTCCTTATACTAAAGTGTTAGCAAAATGAGAAAAAGCACCATACAGTAAATCAAAACTGCAGCTTTTTTATGGAAGGCTGTTCACATTTCTGTGGGGTTTTGAATTGATTTTGGAAAAAGCCTTCTTAGAGGTGGAAAGGTCCATATTTTAAAATAACATGGACATTTGGAACAACACAACCATTGGTAAGAGCAATGCACTATGGGAAATTTCCTTGCTGTCTCCTCCACGCACACAAAAAATAAATCAAAAGAGGTTCCTGAAGGGAACATTTATCCCAGGTTTCATGGTTTAACTGCAAAATACCATTCAATTTTCTCCGCTGGTGAGGTTTGTTTAACAGAAAAAAAATAACGTCTTTCTCTTTGATTTTTGTTTTGATTCACCCACTAATTTTTATTTTTTCTATTGCGTTATATTTCTTACATCTTGACCTATTCTTATGATCCCATTACATTTTCAATCCAAAACAAGACCTTTATTTCTTTACCAAGTCTGAAAACAAGGCAGGTGCCACTTCACTGGTTCTGGTCCTGTTACTGCTGTGGTTTATCTACGCCAGAGCGGCTGAGCAGACTTCCTGTCCCTAGCCAGTAATGAAGCTCTGAACTGGGTCAGTTGTTTATGTCTGGAGCACCTGAGCTAGCCACAGACTGCCTAATATAAGAGACGTTTGCTGAAGTAATCTGAAACAGGTCAGTCCAGAGAGTATTAAAACTTCTCACCACCTTGGAAAAAAGAGATAGAAGAAGAGAAAGAGAGAGAGGAGTTGGGGGAAAGTGAATTGAGGTCCATTTGAACAGCACAAGGAAACCATTGTTTTTAAATGTGAGCCTCTATCTTCTCTTGTCTGCCAAAAGTAACCTCTTCCTCCTCAGTATCACTATGTATTTAAAAGGGAAAATGACATAAATGATTTAAAGTACGCTAAAATTAAATATATGATACCCAAATGTGGGTTTCTCTTGTGAAAAGCTATTCCAGTTTCTCCCTCCACATTTGTATCCTGTTCAGCCCACCCCTGTGGACCCTTCCCCTTGTGCCAGGGTTCTGTGGGCTTACCTGTCAGGGAGGCCCCTCTGTGCCTTTCCTGTCTCTGCAGATATGAATCAGCATTATTAGTGCTTTTCAGAGCGTAACTATCCCAATACAGAGCAAAAGCCAGGAGTTAAATATATACTTCGGCTTGGCTTCAAATTCGAACCGAGCGGAGAGATACTGAAAAATGGCTGCTTTCTAACAAAGTGCACAAAGTTTGTTGGTGGTCATGCAATATTGCAATTTTCACACCTGAAGTGGTGTAAAAGTGCATTATTTGGATTTGCATTGAATTTCATTGAATAAATAAGTAGGTAGTTATGTCTTGGTTATATATAGTTATGAATAAATAGTTGTGTTCACAAAAAAAAGGTTAACTGTAAGTTGTCTTTTAAAAAAATTCATATGATCCTAGCAAAGTAACCACAGGTGTAGTTCTTTAAATTAACTGTGGATGTTAAGCTATCCAGAACATGTTCAAATATGTTTTTGTTTTCATTTTAAGCAGCTGTAAAATTTGACACCAAAAAAACTTTACTTGAACTATGTATTTCTTGTTTTTATAGTGCTTTTTAAAACTTTAGGGGTTATATGGAATTTAATGGAAAAAAGGCGTATATGTTTACCAAGGCTGCATATTTTGAATGCAGTTTATTTCTTAGTTAAACATTTATTACTATTCTTTATTTTATTTTTTATTTGCTTGAATAAAAGTTCAAAAAACAGCATTTAGTTTACTATTTAACGCCCTGAAATTTGAACAGTGAAATTTCGCATATTTCTATTCATGCGTTAATCTCTGTTTTCAGGATCATCAAGTAACCTGCTTGCCCAGGAGGCTGTGAGAAAACAGGCTACACTTCTGAAACCTGCTTCTAAAGCAGGAGAACACATCTCAAGTAAGAACCAAACCTCTAATCTTCATTATCAACTCAAAATAGGTTGCGATGAAAAAGCCCTATAAAGACAAAAGCATCCATAAAACAGCGTTGAAGGAACTTGTCCATCTGGAACTGTTATAAACTGTACCCAAGGCCCTTTGTTGCAAGACTTAATGATGTAACCGGCTTGTAACCATAAACAGCCCACTTGTGTTAGCCATTTTGAGTTTGCATGTACATTTCCTGGTTCTTTTAAACAGCACCTTTTCAGACTGATTCCTGGTTAGTTTTCAGTATGCACATTTCATTTAGTCTTCATCTCAGTGCTAAGAGATCCATACCACAGAAAACGTAAAAAGAACTCACCCTGTGAAAGCTGTAATCTAATTGATTATGACGCTCTCTCTCTCTCTCAGGCTGTCTGAATTGCAGTCGTATCACTGTCCTCACAGACCGTGTGAGCTCTCTGGAGGCCAAGGTAAAGTCACATCTTTCACTTTGAGCCTCTTTCACAGGGGAATTTGAACTGCATCCATTGATAGCTTTGTTTATTTGTACCTCACTGTTTTATGATCATCTGTTCTTATCACTCCAGTAGAGCCCTGCTAGGGCCTCAAATTCAGGCCCGAGCCTGGCCCTGGCCCGAGACGCTCAGGCCCGAGCCCAGCCCGTGTCTGACAGCTTATTAGAATTACCAGCCCGAGCCCGACCCCAGCCCGTCTTTTCCCCTTCTACCAAAACGTCTTATACTGCTGTTTCAGCTGTTAAAATAGTTCAGTTTTGAGTGTAATGGCAGAATGATTATATTTTGTTTGTATTTTATATTATCATTTTTTATTAAGCTATAATATTAGACATTTTTTGTTGGAGTAGGAGTAATAGGTCATTCAGAACTGTAAAGGGTCTACTATTATTTGTGTGCACTGACAGTAAACGTGATTTCAAAAAACAAGCACGTTATGCCTTCTCGTATTGAACATTAGCGTTTCACAATAAAGAAACGAAACCGAGCGAAAAAGACACAAAAAATATTTCTACAGAAAGCATTAAACTACCACTTAACGAAATACAAAAAAAAAAATTTGCAAGAACAAGAACTTATTCATTAAATTAAATTAAATAATTGGTAAAGATGACTTCTCTTTTAAGGCGTGTCTATGCAGAGATGGAGGATCAGAAAATTCATCTGTGATCAAACACTTGTTCATGAGTAAATAATTAAAATGTCTTACTATTGTTTTCCCTCGACACACATGCTGGGGCATTGCGGCAAGATTATTGCGTGCATCTGAACGCAGAACTCTCTCTTTTTTTTTTTCGGCGGGACAATACTTTTTAATAAACCTTTTAGCTGCGGAGCGCGGCCTCGTGTTGTATTCACCGGCGCTGCATGGCAATCTTTTAATCATTAATTGACAGATGATTAAAATATAAAAATAAGAAGGAGCCAAAAACAGGCCCGAGGCCCGACATGCGTCTGAACTATGACGTCAAAATTGGCAAGAAGCCAGGCCCGGGCCTAAATGCAGGGCTCTACTAGAACATATGCACAAGGACAGTTTCTTCCTTGCAGAAGGGATAAAATATTAACCGCTTGTTATAAAAAAAAATTATCTACTCTAGAATGACTTATTGTTTGTTATTGATTCTATTTGGATATCTACCAGAGGTTAGGTTAGGGCCACAAAAGCATGCATGTGCAGTAATGTTTGTTTATGTTGTTGTCTTTGAAACCGTCCATAAGCCATGTGTTTGGCTTTAACAACCGGTCAAACAAAGAGCGTTCTTAATAGTTTCACGCAGCATCGAGATTAGCTTTTGAAAGGGAACCAAAAACACCTGCACATGCACAAAGCTCCCATTCATAACAAAACAGACCTTTACAGGGTTAGAGGTTATGTTATCATTGCTATGCTTCCACTAAAATGTCTGTCAATCACCCATCGCTATGGAAACACCAATCTGACCTTTTATATAACACTCCAAACCGTATCCGACAGCTCCATCTCTCTCTCTCTCTTGCTCATACTTGTACTGTTATTGTTTTCCCAAAGACATTGTTTTTGCAGTTTCAGTCATGATGCATTCAATTAAGAGGCTTCATTCTGTAGCACAAGACAAAAAAAGGCAGACATACATCAATGCTGGTACCCTTTATCTGATGAGCTTGTGTAAGTCGGCCTCAGAGCCGCAATAATCTAAAATGAGCAGGTCAGCATGTGCTTTGCATTATTATTTCAGAGTTAAAAGACATATCTATCAAGAGTGCGTCATTCAGCAGAGCATGTCAGGTCAACATGTTGCTGTTACATCAGGTTTGCTTTTCTCTAGCCCTGCTTAACCACAGTTCATGTCAGGCATCTTTATCTTTGACAGGAAACTCACTCCTAAGGGAAGTTTTGATATTTGCGCACAGCCATCACAGATGAGACTGATAAATGTCATATCACTGTGTTCATATACACCCTTTGGGATAACAGGCAGACGCAAACACAAATATACAGGTTACTGCTCTCTGCAGATATAAATCTGCTTGCTCAAGAAGGCTGAAATCATAATGTAAATTCAAAGTTAGATATTCTGCTGCTGTGCCAAACAGTTTAAGTTATCGACTGAATGCACTGCAGAATCATTTTCATAATCATTCTTGTTTTCCCTGGAAAACATCCTTAAAACAAGATCAATTTACCCATAAGACACATCAGCTATCCTATTTTATTTAGTCAATATCTTGTTCCATAATTTTTTTTACTTAAAATGTACTCAGGTGCATGCTCAAAACAAGTGAGAAAAAAAATGATACTGTAAGAAAAAAACAGAATGCTACTACAACTCGGTCAAAGTTTAGGACCACTAATAAAGGTCAATGAAGAGAATGATGAATAATTTCATAATATTTGGTTTGTACCACTCATCTATAACAATTTCACCAATGCAATCCAAAAGTGGAAGTTACAGTAGATAAGATAGGAAGAAATAGATAATGTAATAGTAGTATCAAGTTACCATTTTTATAGTGCATATTTACTTTATTTCAACAAAATATGTATTAAAATAAGGCATATTTTTTATTTTATCTTATTATTCTTTTTTATTTATTTGTTTTAGATTCCTAAAAAAAGCAGAGGGTTGTCTACTCCATATACACCAGTAGGAGAATAAAAAGAGAGTGGTGGATGTCTGTGTCTTTGTGTGTGTGTGTGTGTGTGTGTGTGTGTGTGTGCATTGCTACACCTGTAATTACTTAGTTATCAGATCTCTACTGAATTAATTATGGTGGCACTGCAGTTTAGTGTGGGAGGTCTGTGAGTGAGTGCGTGTGAGCAAACGAGACCTCCTTGGTTCTGCAGGAAAGGCGCTGTCTACAGAAAGAATGGAATACATTAAGCAGTGAAGACATCAAGACACGTCTTCTCTATGTACATCTCTATATCTCAATCCATTCCCCTCAGCCCTGTTTGTACCAGTCTCTCCCTCATAAAAATTAATCCTCTTTCCTTGCTGTCTGTACTGCAGATGGACTGAAAAGCAGAGCGATGAGGGAAAAGTAGACCTGCAATGTACAGTGGTGCCAAAAAGTGTGTCAAACTTATGAATGTCATTACATTAGAGCCAAAATGTCAAAAGTGGCCAAATGCACTTTGGCCCAATTTTGAGAGGGAGATAAAAAAAAGAAATCCCATATGAATTTATTGAAATCAAAATATGTACGGTATAACAGTAACACTGTATTTAAAATTTTTTAAATACTGAAGCAACTTAAGACGTGTAAATATCATATTAGCTTTTCAGCGCTGGAGAGAGCTCAAGGAGCGGAAGGCCGGTGATCGGATTTCGATTTCTATAGTATTTTGTTGCTTCGCTCGCATCCCGTGTAGAAGTTGAAACATTGGTTCCACTTTGTTTCACAAGCTAATCGTTGTCCAGGTTTTTTAAGTATGTATGTGTGAGGGCGGAGCTATCAAAATAGGGGCGTTTTTGTTTGTTAATTTCAAATATCAATATTATCTTCCAGAAATCCCTTACTATTCCTTTAATACCTCATTCTGCAAGACCTTATACTAAATCCTTTATCCTACCAAATTTTCAAACTTAACTATTACTTTACTAAATAATAATAAGCAGTAATGAAGAGTATTAATGGTGACAATAGGACTCTAATCTAAATTGTGACCAGGATAATTAATGTTGTTCCATCTTGCTTTCATGTTTACCATGAATTTTTCAACATCTCTCTGTCAATTACTATCAATCTTGTACAGAAATGAACGCTAGACTTCATGAAAGAAGAGTATTTGTCTGAATAACTGTGTGCATATGATATGTCCCCAAATATTATGGCAAAGTGTTTGCAACATAAGACAAATGTTTGTGATATTTTGAATACAGGGCTTCGCTTTGCAAGTGATGTAAAGCATTTTGTGTCAGCAACTCTTGGATTTGTGTGCAAAGTTTTGAAAAAAATAAGCAAAGTTTTGAAAATGTGTTTAAGCATTTGTTCCTAAATACTCTTTGGGACCACTGCAGATGCCGCACCAAGCACTAATGAAAGAACTGCATCCGCGAGATGCGTGTGTTTGTGTGCATTATTCATTTCTGTGTGGTCTAAGTGATTCCACTGTCCTCTTTGACCAACCACTGTGATAAACGATTTCATCCCGACCCCAAACCTCAGCCCTGTGCCACTTCCTTGTCTGCATGCATGTGTATGAGTCTGCAATGTTAAACAACTAACAGCACATGATGGAGCTGATGATAAGAATAAGGATGTTGATGATGAAGACTATGACTTAATCAAGATAACAATCAAGAGCTAATACTGCATTGATGAGGAGAATAATTATAATGCTGTCATTAATGACAATACTTCTTCTCAGGAAGCCTCTCGGTAGGAAGCTAAATGTTTATCACATGATCAAACATGCTCTCACCCAATGTTTTTCGCCCTCTATCTTGGCAAGGCCTCTTTGATGTATAACTGCTGCATGAATACTAATATGGGCATCTTTGTGTTTTCACTTTAAGCCTTCAATGGAATCTGCTGCATTTTATTTTGATGGGAGATGCAATCTGTAAAAATTTATTAAAAGTGGTATTTTGAATGAAAATGTGAAATATGTTTTTTCTTCGTACTTGACTCCTAATGTTTTGAAAAACCGCATTTGTTTTTTATGCCTTTTTTTTCTTCCTGCTTAAGGGTTAAAAACACAAACCAAAGCATTTAAAGCACATTCATAATGCTTGTGTCTGTTAATATATTATTCTGTGTGGACCAGCTTTGCATAATAATAATTGCTGAGTTATGAGCTACGAATTATGAATACATGCATATACTGTAATCTATGTTCAGTTGGGTACAGTACAGTTGATCTATTGAATATGTTTCACAAATCCATCCATACATTGATCTCATAGGTATGTATAAAGGGTCATATGGGGGGGTTGTGTATCTTTTTGTTCCCCTTTTGGGCAGACGGAGATGGTTGACTTGAGAGTGTAAAATAGTTTTACTCATAAAAATGCATACCTGTTTATAACCCTTGGTAGAGCTAATAATGGTTAAAATCACAGACATGTTTGTTCAGCCTGGTTGCAAGTTTACTTATACTTGATTAGCGACCTACAAACAGTGCAATATTGCTATTTTCCTTAAATTATTTTTTTTATGCATCTTCATTTTTAAATACTACAACTTTGTTCATTTCTTTATTTCTTTAATGTTTTTTTTTTTATATTCCCTTTTATATAAAACTTTTGGATTCCTCTGTATATGCACAATAAAACATAAGCTGTATGGTATAGCTGGCAGTCTGTGCTCAAAGTGTGTCGCCCACACATTGTTTTAATATTGTGGCTGAGAGTGTGTCTGTGTAAACTGATGTATTTTTGCATTTCACATGCTCGGTAAGGTAGCGTTCCATCCCCGCTGAGAGAAAAAGGCTGATGGCGTGAGGAGGAGGGGTATAGTGAGGGAGAGACAGAAAGATATGTGATTGAGAGAGGAATTCAATCTATTCTGACTGCATGGAGAAAGCAGATGTGTGTGTGTGTGTGTGTGTATGAATGTGCATGTGAAGGTCTCATGCTTGCGGGGCACGATTCACAGTGTCGGTTCACACTGCTGCAGAAAACCATTTCCATTCATGATCAGACAGGTTAAACAGTTCAGTTATGAAAAAAAGAGTTTTATAGTTCTATAATCACAGAGAATGTTTGGATAATATATGCTGTAGGAGCAGAAATCAAGCAGTCACAATCCAAAACATTCACTGTGTGAGTCTATATCCCTTATGCATTGATCTTTCCATCAACATGTCCCTAATACATCACTGTCTGCCACAGCCTGCATTTGCCTTTCTCCTCCACCCTGCACATCCATAGATTTACATACCTCTTTCTTTCTCTCTTTCCATATATATTGTACAGAATCAATTCACTCAATCACACTTCGTTCCTCTCTTTCCTCTTTACACACTTTATTCTAATCTTTTGTCTCATCTCTTGACAGGTCATGGAAAACGTATTATTTTTAATTGTTGAACAAAACAAAAAAATAATCAAAACAAAGCAAAAAACATAACGTAACCTAGCATAATGTATTGTAACGTAAGGTAACATAACGTAACAACATAACATAAAATAACTCTAACTATAACAAATATAATCTGGTATGTTTAAAAGTGACTACTGTAATTGGACATTTGGGAGCTATAATTTTTGTCTTGCTTACAAGTACAAGAGGAGATGGGGGGAAAAAGGAAAATTTGACAAAATCAAACAAATGAAAGAAAGAAAGAAGGACAGAAGGAAGGAAGGAAGGAAGGAAGGAAGAAAGGAAGTGAGGAAGGGAAAAAGAAGCACGGGACATTTTTCCAATAACAACAACTTCCCTGCAGTATTTCTTTATTTGGAAGAAATATTGCTCTGGCTGGTAGAAACTTGTTGAATTAATGTTTCATTTTTGTTTTGGTTCAGCTAATTAGTCTGAATGATAAGTCCTTAATGAAGGCTCTGCAATGAACTATTATATGGTATTGTTGTGTCTGCTACTAAGCGTTGTAGCTGGGGGGAATACACATACGCCTGTGCACTTGAATAATTTAATTCTGTGTGCTTGAAAAGGGGTAGGAATTTAGGGGACCATAGTTGTTTTTTAAAAATTAATAGAAGTTTTTGCTCTTTATAATATCCCCCCTTTTTTTTACCCAGACATACATAGTCACCATTAGAGTGATTAGTATTCCCTTTGAACAAAGTTGGAAACCATTTTAAGTAATTTTGCTCCGCATAAATGAGCTTTAGGCACGCATAAATATTGGGTAACTGTATCATGTATGACTGAGCCAGAATCAGTCAAATAACAATACAGTTAATATGATGACTATAATTTAGTTGATGAGAGTAAATGAACTGAAATAAAAGGAAATGATTAAGCAGAAACAATTAACTGAATCTACCTACAATTAAACAGCACCAATTAAGTTGACTCTTAGAAGAGCGAATTAGGTGAGCTTTTAGTGAGTTTTTAGTGACGCCATTAGTAAATTTGATGAAACAAATTATATAAGTAAGTAAACTCCTAATAAAACGGATGAGAATACAGTCTTCAAAAGCCAAGCAAAGAGAAATCTACTGTCAGCAGTATTTTAATTCAACTGTCCCCATCTCTTTTTATATCCCACCGTTTCTCAGAAAGACCATGTGCATTTCTGTGCTTAGGGAGTTATTCTTTCATTTTCTTCACCTCTTTATCTCTCTTTCTTTCTCTCGCTCAACTAAAATGCTATGATCTCTTGCTGGGCCAGACATTTTAAGCCCTTTCTCGCTGAGCTTTCTCTCTCTTTCCTCCCTCTGTGCATCTCTTCCACCTCTCTGGAGCACTCAAGCCATGACTTATTCATCTAACCCCGGATTTATTATGTTTGGCCATGCATTTTTAACAGTGTATTTTTTTAGGTACACACATTTCACAGCTGAACTACATTTATGTTTGCTGAACCCCCCACCACCCACTCTTTGATTATATCTGCTGTTCTACCTGCTGGGAAGAAAAAACAAAAAGAGGAAATTAAGCAAACAGAGGAAGTGTGAGGAAAAGAGGGGATAGATGGTTGTAAGTTAGAAACATAGGACACATTAGTAGGGCTTGAATCGGACACAAAGTTTTTGTTGTTTCTTTCTGATGAGTGAGAAAAGTTGATTTTGTTTAGTTTCACACAACTTGTGTTGTTGTGTTTTGTTTGAATATGCGTGTCATCTTCGCTTGTTTCCATGATCACCATGGTTGTGGTGTGTTGGGTGTAGGTTTCAAATTAAGGGTAAAGTCTTGTTGGGCTATGGGCCTATTTGTTTGCTTAGTGCATCTTTAATGCTTGTTAGATGCTTAGTTTTTTCTGTCCTTCACATTCACTGTTTAGGAACACAAGAATGCAAAATTAATCCAAATAAAACCAAAATCATAATATGGCTACAAGCGATAATCAAAGTGCGACACAGTGTTCTTTCTGTTCCAGAGCTGCTCGTCCTGTGATTGCATTTGGCAACACAGTATGCAGCAGCCACTTTCCGAAAATTTTTAATAAGAAGCACTGATAAACAAAGCTTTAGCTTTTTTAATTCCTTGCAGTTTTCTGTTAAAGTAACAGATTTTTTTAACATTTAAAATCAAGTAAGTCATTAAAGTCCACATGAACCGGAGGTTTGCGAAAAATTTTACTTCCGTATTGTGATATACTTCCGAGAGAAACAGAATATTGAATGAGGAAACTAGAGAACTGTTTGTTCTACTTTGAACTGATTGGATGTAGAAAGTACCCGTTTTTAATTTATTTATTATTCACAAAGAACACTGGCGGGTGGAAGGGCGAGGTTAAGGGTGTTACGTGCATGCCCAAGCCGTCTGGGAAACTGGTGTCATCAAAGAAGACCTGCTGTTTCAAAAGATTTATTTATTTATTATTTATTTTTTTACGATGGGAAACAAATTTATTTTGTTTGTGGATTGATTTCAGAAAAAATAGCAATGTGAGCTAATAAAATAAATAAAGTTGATTTCGAATTTAGAAGTCGAATTTTAATATTATTGCAATATAATTATGATGATGATTATTATTATTTTTATCCACAATGGATACAATAATGAATAATCACTTCAATTTTTGCCAAATTATGCAGTCCTACAAACAAGCAAAGCAAACATGGAACTTTGAATTGCAATAGTGTTTTTTTTATCAGAAAATTCTTTAAGCTATTGGAACTAAAGGGAAAATGTAGAAAAAAAATCATTTTTTTAGATGAGACAGGCAAACTCAAGCACCCCATGAGAGACAGGTATCTGTTATTACACCAGGCAAAAGACAGAAACAAAAGATAAAGGGAAGATTTCATGGAGGAAAGATGTAAGAAGTAATGAGAAACATGAGTCAGAAAGAACGAAGACAGAGTATTTCTGTTTCCACAGGCACCCTGGTCTAACTTCCTAAACTTTTACTAATGCTATTTTGATATGTCAAATAGTATCCAATTCAGAGTTGAAATATGAAGATGAAATATGAAATGTGTATATCATCTAATGTCAAAGCAATTTTTATAACACAGAAAATTTTATCTTGGGTTTTATCTTCAGGCATCACATTTTAAAGTCATGATGCAATCCCTCTTTAAAAAAATAAATGAATAAATTAAATTATGTTTGTTCTGACGATAAGACAGATTTCACTGGTTTTTATTTAAAATTCTAAATGAAATGCCCAGGAACACATTTTGGTTGGCTTTTAGTAGCTCTATAAGAATGAAAAAAGCCTGCATGACCTAAATATATTACTTTAATGGTCTAAAGTGACATTTTTAGGATTCAAATGGGTGTTTTTACAAAACTTAAATGCTATATTTTGGTCTGAACATCATTTGTGTGGAGCACAAAATCAAATTGAGTCAAAACTCAAGTCAAGCCTTAAGTAATAAAGACCTGTTACTTATGCACCATGTTCCAACACACTGAGGTTTTTTAGTCCATCCACAGTTGACATGGCATTATACAAAGCCAGATTTCTTTGTAAGATAAGAGCTAAGTGCAGTTACTCAGCACTGGGGTCTTGTTCTGCTCTAGTGATGATTTTCTCAGGACCATTAAAATGTTGCCACTGGAACAGAACGTTGCGTCAATTCAAGCAATACAGAGGGCTAGTTTCCTTTTTCAACTCAATAAGTGCACTCTCTGAAAATCACTTTCGATCAATGCTCGCTGTTTGATGACTCATCAAAATAACGCCTCTTTGAAAATGTGTGAGAGTTTTTGTGCTTTGAGTGCAGAGAGAAATCCAAATAAACGAGTGTAGCTCATGTAATGGCAGATCGTAAAACCACAGGATTGTAGCTTTGGATTCAATTCTTGTTTTTTTCGAACAACAACAGTTATAAGACAGCTCCAACAAACATAAAAGGAGTTATAAAACGAGTCAAATTAGAGGGGAAGAAAATAACTTTTTTTATTATAAATAAAGATGTTCCTGAAGAGACTAATATCAGAGATATGTTTCTAGTGTCTTGTTGTTTCATGTGTGTTTCCTGTTACTTCACAATCTGTCAAGTTCTGTATTATTAATAGGGGCATGTTACTGTAATTTGCATTACTGCATGTCCTTTAGCAAACATACCTCTATGCGACCTGTGTCTGGTTGAAAGCCACGGGACGGGTCTTCTGTAGTGACCCGGCACTGAATGGCACATCCATTGATCTGGATCTTGTCCTGCTCGAGACCCAGCTCAGGAAGACTGCGGCCTTCACACACACGCAGCTGTGCATGGACCAAATCCACACTAACAGAAGGAGAGAGAGAGAGAGAGCTGTTATCAGCACTAACTGATGAATAAACCCTGAAGTGGAGTAGAATTCATTACACAACTTAAAACAGCAATCTCACTTTTATCTGACAATCCCAGCTGCATAATTAATTCGCTGATCTACTTCCTTTTGAAATGTTTATCCATGAAAGAAGTTTGCCCACTTAGCACTCACACCAATATCAAGCAATCTGCTTTGATTCATTTTAATCCATTATGATGTAGACACATTGATTGTCAATGAAACACAGTTTCTAATAATCCAAATCAATCCTTCCTTAATTCATCTAATTAAAATCTTTCAGAATTGATTCAGAGTTTGAAGAAGAAGAAAAATAATGTAGAATTAGATTAAATGAAGGAAAATGGCTATACAAAAAGCATTAAGCACAAATAGCTATTTGCTCTCAAAACTACCTTAGGAAATATCTAGCAAATCACTTCAGGGAATAAAGCGATCTGCTATTTTAGCTGACAGGAACTATGCTAATTTTATAGCTAAGCTGCTTAACAAAGTTGATAAACCACTTCCAATTTTATTTTGAGAGAGGGGAACGGAAGGACTAAAAAAATGTATTTAATGTTCTTAGTTGGATGTAAAGCATATAGTGGTTACGAATCTGCTTTGACATTTCTTTGAAAGACAGGAGGTGTGCTAATGATTTGGCACGAAAATGTCAAAAATAAGCACAAAACCCCATCCTGTCAAGTATTTAACATACAGCACCTGTATGGAATTCTACTCGTCAATAGCAGCATAGGGTAATGTCAGCAGAAGCACATAAGCTCTATTCAGAGATCTTTCTATCTGTCTCTAAATATCTCAGTGAGATATTTATATACTATCTATAGGAATAGCTACATTCTAGAACAAAAAATGGAATTATGATAAAACTGTTTTCAAACCTTTCAATGGTTCTTTCACATTCATTCATTGAAATGTACATGCACATGGAAATTGTGTCTGAATGTGAGGGTGAACTATTTAAAGTCTCAGGTTTGAATACATTTTCATCTTTGTCTATTTGCATTTTTCTGGTGAGTGGCTAAAATAGTGGCTGTTTTAAGCATTTAGCTTTTCTTTTGCACAGAGCTGTACTTATTAATTACTGGCTGCAGTCTGGTGCCAGATCAACTGAGAAATTAATGTTTCTTAATGGTCCAGGTAAACGCAAAACTAGTGGTCTGTAATACACTTAGATAATGGCCTAGTTAATTGAAAACAAAATCTGAGGGTGAACACACAGTAGCGCTCACACACACACAAACAGAGAGTGGACATAGCCTGTTATTGAACAAAGGAACATAGGAGGTGAGTACATTACATTAGCAATTTACATTACTGTTAAAGGATGTGAAAGAGAAGAAAACAAATGTATGTGTGAGGGAAAGTGAGAGAAACAGACACAGAGAAAGAGTGTGTAGGTTTAGCTATACTTGGGTCAAGTTAACTAAAAAAGATGTTAAGGGAAGCATGTCAATATCTGACTTTCAAGTGGTCCTAGCTATTTGAAAAGCTAATAAAATCGACACATGATTTCTGCTTGAAATCTAATGTCAATCACAATATTAAGTTTTATGGGTAGGACATAGTAAATATCACTATATTAGTGTAAAAACTACTGTTTTAGATTCATTAGTCTGTGTGCTTCTGTATTTTGAAGAGCATGGATCAACAAACATGCATGAAAAACCAAAAAAGGTCAAAGTGTGAACTGGGGAATATCAAACCATACACACATTATCAAACACAGTAGATACTCACACAGAATCAGGATAAATCTCACATTCTATAAAGACATACACAAACATTCACAGCAACCCCCCAAAAATAATTATGCATATCTATGTATCTTCAGTAAAAGTGAATATCTTTTCAACATTTCAACACATGAATTAAAGCAACCAACTGTAACACTTAAGCAGGGCAAAGTGTATGTGAAGCAGAACACCATTTAAGCTTGATCTTGTGGAGTACCCAGCTAATAATCTTTAGTTTTCTTCTGGAGGTTGAGTACAGCCCCAGAGCCCCAGCACATTAAACTATAATGAAAGTATTATTTTTCAGCCTGTTTCTGTTTACAGCTTTTCCCCTCATTATCTGTGCCTACCAAAAATGTGGGATGTGGATGAAAATATACTGATTATACCCACAAAAAGAAATTTGAGAACAACTCTGGATGAAAGGAAATGCAATTCTGGAAACGTCTTTTTAAACAGAGACCAGAAAATATAGAGCTGGGTTTTTTTTGGGTGTGGGTGATTGCACTAAATCATTTTGCATTTCCCATCGTTTACGCTAACCATACGCAATCCATATTAAAATACTAAATACTAAAAGATACTAAATTCTCTAAAAGGTACAACTGCATTGTTATTATTGCTTTTTTATCCATGTCTATTATTGTCTTATTTAAGCTGTGTTTTGTCTTATATAGTTTGAATATACTCAGTATAGTTTACTCAGAGCAAATAGTGTCACAAAATTAGCCTTTTTTCTTTATGTATGTTTGTGAACACTGTCTGTTGACCATAACAGCAGTAATTCATTCAGTGATAATTAGTCTCAAGTATGCCATATTACAGCACTGTAGATAGCGGTCAGAACCTGTTAACAACACCGATGAAAATTACATTAAGAACAGCTTTGTGCACGTTTGTACCGCTATTTGCTACCTGATTAATTAATTCATAATTCATATTGCATGCAAACTAAATGGAATCAATGGGTGCGATTTATTTTGAGTGAATCCTGCCTTCTGTAATCCTGAATCTGGTTCTCTGTACTCCAAAGCGAGTTTGTGTCCAGAGATATCTTTAATTTCAATGGGCGTAAGGCATTCCACTTCAATTGCAATTCTTGTTTTTGCTTTCTTTTTAATGAGAAACAAAATCATAAATTATGAGAGGACAAGCAGGAGGTGCTCATAAATAAAGCTGCACAGTTAAGAATTTTTTGCTAAACTACCACATATAAGCAATACTTAAGTATAAGAAAGCTTGAATAAACAAGAATAAAATGTTCATTCATTTAAAAAAAAACTTTTTTTGTGTGTTCTGCCTTTCTTTCCTCACACACAGGTCCAAAATTATTTTTTTTCACATTAGTAGGAGAAATTTTCAGTCATAAATATTTATCACCAGACAAAAAACTTTACATTTTATGATAATAGTATGGCAATGCTACTACTACTACTACTAATAATAATAGCAATACTAATTATGCCTCTGTGACAATGCAATTATTAAATAATCCATTTGTAACAAGCGAGAGGGCCACTGTGCATCATACAATATATGAGACGAATCAGTCCATATGCTTTGATATCTGCTTGAACTCTTGTTCCTGAGTGGAACTTTTATTGTGTAAATTTATTGCAGATGAATACATAATTATCCACAGATGCATATAAGCAATTTTGCAAAGCCTGTCTAGAACAACAATCTCAAAATTACAATGAGGTGAATGTCCACTCATGATGAATGCGAATGCCACACAAGAACAAAGACACAAGCAATCACTACTGATGTCAGCAGCTACATAAATGTCTGTAATTTAAATACTCGCACATGCTCTCACCTGTGATCTGCATAAAAAACCCATATGCCTTGTTTGCCAGTAGGCATCATTTTATTTTCAAACTGCAAACTCATAATTAATGTCTGCCACTGCTATTGTGCCGAGACACAGAGAGAGAATTTTAGAACGTGTGATGTGTTGAATATCTAATGTCTTACATGGCAAAAAGGAGTAAGAGAGAGAGAGTTGTGGAAGAAGGATTGCTATTCATCTGCTGAGACATAAAAGTAAAGCTAAATGTGCCCCTTCTTCTCCTCTGTAAAAATAAAACAAAGTAACTTATAATAAAGGTAAGCAAACATTTTAAGTACTGTGATTATCACGATCAAGGTTACATAATATATGTATGTGAGCTGTGTATATTTATTATGTGTATGTATATATATATATTTGTGCTGTCAAATGATTAATCGTGATTAATCGCATCCAAAATAAATGTTTTTCTTTACATAATATATGTGTTTATGCTAAGTTTATTTGTTATGTTTATATTAAAACACACACGAACAGTATATGTTTTGATATTATTTCATATAAATGCATTTATACATTTTATTTTCTTATATTTGATTTTATATCTAAATATATTTAATATATAAACATAACATGTTTTCATTAAATATATACATGCATGTGTTTGTATTTATATTTATTTATTAAATATACACAGTACATACAAATATATTATGTAAAGAAAAACTTTTATTTTGGATTCGATTAATCACGATTAATCATTTGACAGCACTAATATATATATATAAATATATAAATACACACGCATACATGTTTATGTTTAAAAAAGTAATGCTTATTAAATATATATATTTTTTTATAATATCAATTATATGAGTATAAATGTATGCATGTACATACACAAATATTTTTAAAATATATACTGTGTGTATTTATAAATACATAATAAATATACACAACACACATACACATATAATGCAAACGAACACTTTTATTTATGTGAGTAATCACAATGAATCATTTGCCAGCACTCTCTGAATGTAAAAAAAAAAAAAAAAACAATTACAAGTATTGCACTATATGCATGTTATTTTAAATAAGGATTAAATTTAAGCACTCAGTTTTATGCTGTAACAGGGGTCATGAAAAGGTTGAAGACCCCTGCAATTAGCAAATATTGCCTACTTGTCTTATTCTCAATATAGATAGTGACTTACCACAGATCCAGGGTCAAGCATGTGCTGTTCAAATCAAAGAGGTCAGAGAGGACACGTGTCACTCAATACTGATCAAAGATCAGCAGGAATGTGTTAATGAGCCTTTAACACCGGGCTGACCTTGAGCAGTCAAAACCACATCCTTCCCACAAACAAACACAAATACACACGTTTGCATCTTCTATATATCCATTTAAAAAGGTGTACAGAATATGTGCATGCAGATACAAAAGCATGTACTGAGGGGACAAATCCATGTTTCATATAAGCTTACTATTCTATTCTCAATTTTCTAGTTCTTGTATTTCATCTGGGTTTCACCCTCAGCCTGCTGTTCACAGAAGCATTAATTATTGGCTTACCGCTTTTATCTGCCACCCCACACTCATGAGTCAGAAAACACATTCAGGAGATAATAGGATAATAATGAAAAAAAATCTTGAGTAATAAATACAACATGAGAGAGACAATGAGGCCAGCAGAGACAGAGAGTGAGAGAGAAAGAAAGAGAGAAGCAGCAATAGCAAAGGACTGTTATGAGATCAAGAAAAACACAAAATACTTTTGGACAAGAAAAAAAAAAATCACAACCACAGATTGCTTTAGATTTAAAGGGGGAAAGCAATGTTGAAAAAATTTCTCCTACGCAAGTTCAGCGTGTAGTACAGACATTACTACAGTAAGATTCAAAAGTCTGTAATAACACTGAAATCTGATTGTGATGATTAACATAAAACAAATATGTAACAATCTTACAGTGAGACTGAAGAACTATTTTTAAGTCACTAATCAAATAAGCAAATTTGTAAAATTGATCATGCTGCTTTAATTTATGCAGTATTTTTTTTTAAGCAACAGTAACAGTTATGATTATAATCATTTATGTATTTAAGAGAGAGAGAGAGAGAGAGAAGCATTCTCACAAATGGTCTAAAGGGTTTTGGGCTCCACTGTACCCTATACCTGTCCTAAAAAGTGTAAACATGCAAACATGTTATATTGTGGTTCTACTAATAGTGTGAGTCAGGGAAGAGATTTACTCATTCCAGTTGGTTTAAGTAGTGGCACAGGAATTACACACTTCAGCTTTAATATAAACACAGACAAATGCTTAACGTCAGCTGTCCATCAAAATGATTGACAGTGCTTTCATAAACAATGGTGCAAGCATTGTTTTTTCCCCTCATGCCTCAAGTGAAAGAAAAAGGAAAGAAATAGGAAAGAGGGCAAAGAAAATGCAGAGAAAAATCAGTCTCAGAAGGAGATAAATAATGGCACATACATTTTGGGGGTGGTTTTTGACGTTTTGAATATTCATATTTGCTGATTATTATTTGCAAATGGAGGTCATAGATTGATGGATCCCAAATGAAGAAGATTCCAGCTCATTTGCACTCTCATTAATATGCATGATAAAACCAAACTTTCAGACTTTCAGCCTAACTTTTTAATAAAGGTGTTTATTTATTTGCTCCTCTCATTCAGTGCAATCAAGAGGATATACTGTAAGAAAGGTAAAGGTCAGATAAGGAACATTCCCTTGACGGATAAGCCATGAAAAAAAAAAAAAAGATAAAAATAAATAAAAAATAAAAGCTGGAGTTTCTCATACAGTAAGATTTATTTTTGAAAGCCACCTCTGATGTAATTTTCATCAGTCTCCTTCAGGACCCATTCAGTAGCCAACAAATGTGTATGTGTGTGTGAGTGCTCATGAAATGTTTGTTTCTTGCTTATTTTTTTTAGTCGAGAAAAAACAAGACCAAACTTCTCTGCGTATCTTTGTTTCTGATTATGCATTAGGCTTTTGGGAATTTTCTTTGACGTCTTCTGACCACAATATCTCCAATATTAGGAGCGTTTCTTAGAAATTTTCATCAGCATTGCAACAAACCCATTGAATTTAAAAAAAGCAACAAATCCACTGAGCGTTGTTTTTTTCACAGATACTTATTACTTGAAAAATTGTTAAAGTTAAGAGAAAGTAAAAACGTGCAAAGAAGCCAACACTTCACTATCTTTATCAAAGCACAGCATGCAACTACAACAAAGCCCATTTCCAGCTCTTATCACGCAGAGCAGGCCCCAGCACGGAGCTCCGCCCTGAGGCTCATTATTCTAATCATATCAAATACAAGCAGGCACGGCTCCTCACAGCTTAGGTTATCCACATTGTTTGATGATGCACAGTGGGGCTCAGCATGAAGTTCTGCTATAGGCCTCATACTGCACCCCAGCTCAGAGTGAATAGGCCTGAGCGTTGAGCTGCACTGTGAGGTGCAGCTGATTGAACGCAGAGGCCACAGCCTGTTGGCATTCTCAAGTAGCTGTGCTGGATTTCGCCAGCCTGCAGTGTGCTGAGCTGGGAAATATGATTGAAAGGAGGCTCTGTAAAAAGCTTCAGGCAAAGATTTTTTTTTTTCACTAGGTAAAGTGCTTTACACAATGCTTAGTACATGTTTTCAATATTCTTAAATATTGCGGTGTATGACATCAAAGGGAGAGCGATCATAACGTGCATTTGGAAGCATCAGCTGTCAAACGCATCGGATATGGATAATCGTCAAACACACCTGCTGTTCTCTAGCGACGCATCTGCATTGTGCTTCACGCTTTTGTTGACATCTGTACAGACAATAGAAGTGTTCGACTTAAAGCGGCGCTGCAGCCACCGGTCAGTGTATAACATCAAAGTACCACGAGAGCGTTTGACAGCTGATGGTTCCATATGAGCATTATGATCACTCTCGCTTTCGCTCTCTGCAGCACCACCTCTAGTGATGTAGAACTACTCCATTACGCAGCTATCTAATCCTCTGGAAGTGTAAAGTAAACAGAAAGTGTGGTAACACTTTAGAATAGCGGATGGTTATAAGTCATTTATAAGAGATTAGTTAATGATGAAATGTACATCTACAAA